>VZSZ01000222.1:63660-172246 GCA_013398815.1 Ibidorhyncha struthersii
TATACTGTAACCAAGCTGGCAGAGTTGGAAGGAAATTTTGTAAAAACCTTTCATATTTGGCTATCTCCATAATAAAGCTTAATGTATTTCATTTAGCATTTATATTTAAATTAAAATAATTATTTATACATGTATTTGTATTTATATTTTAATTTATAGCCATATTTTTATATATATGTAGAACCGTTTTTTAAGAACTACATCCAGATTTTTAGACTTAATTTACATCATTATTACTAGAATTGTTCAGTAAAGCAACATTTAGACATTATTGCAATGCGTTTGGCACAGAAAGTGAATTAAAGTGGGGAGTCTGCTTTCTGGAAAGTCCGTTACTTTGTCTCAGGACACATTTTTATACATTCAGGATTACAAATCTGTAAGAATTAGAAAATGTAATCTTCAAGTAGTTCCTGAAGAAAATGTTTGTGCAGAATTCATAACAATAATTATTGTTTGCACCACTTAGTTACATATTACTAATATCTTTGAGGAACATTTCTTTTCTCAGAGTGGCATTTGGAAACTGCAATGGTTTGGCCGTTGTGGATTTCATGCAGAAGACAGTACTGCTGAGCATGGGAACTCTTGACCTATATGGATCTAGTGATCCATACCAGCGTCAACCCCGTTCACCTCGCAAAAGCAAGCAGTTTGCTGCAGGTAGGAAATAAATCATTGTGTTTATGAGCCTGATACATTCTTTGATTTTTTTGCCTGTGGCTTTTTATAGTGTTTGTGAAATGCATGACTATTTGCCAGCCAGTGGAGTTTCTGTAACCTGACGAAAGAAACCTGACATGGTTTAGGTACTGACACTTTCTCAGAAACAAAATGTTTTATGAAGTTTATTCTTTTGGGATGGAGGTCAAGCAAGTAATTCCCTTAGCTGAGTCTGTAAAAAACATAACAAGCAGAGCAGTGAATTGTTTCTGTGGCAGTCACTTGAAGTGTAGTCTGTATGCTATTTTCTTTCTGGTTTCAATAAGTTCATACCGATAGGTAAGACTTCAGTTTAAACTTAATTGTATCTTCTGCCAAGTACTATTCACTGGTATTTGAATAGGCAGTTGTGTTTGGAGAAGTGTAACACCTGAGAGACGTGTTATGTAGGTAGCACAAGTAGCTCAAATTAGTCACTTTGTCAGTGAATTGAAGCTCTTGATATAAACCTACTAAATGCAGCTGTACCACATTTAACAATTTGAAGCCAAGAGGATCATGTTTGTAATTCATAGCTATTATTATGCATTGTGTGTTAGAAATATTAGTCCATCAATACAGCTAAATTTGACCATACATTTTTGGTTATCTGAAAATTTTACTTGTATGAGAAAAAAGTCCGAAGATCTTCTATGTTTCAAGTCTTTTTACTCTCATATTCCGTAGTAACATGCTAGAGTCAGACACAATTTTGAAATGTTTTACATAGCTGTGAAGTTTTAGAATTAGATTTAAAAATCTGTTTGAAAATGTTGAGTTTTAAATCTAACCATAAAACTAAAAAAGCGTGACTTTATGACATCAGCATTTTCATCAGCAGTCCCTGCACTAAATTATCAAATCCTTATTTCTCCATAGAGTCAATGGAAACTTGTTTTAATTGGGAATACGTTTGTACTCCAAACAGAGAGTAATATTTAGAGAATAAAATATAAGTCTTCAGGCCTACTTCTGTTCCTGAAAGATCATCTATCTCACTTTCTAAGCATTTAATCATGGCAAGCTTAGTTCTCATCTCTGCCAAGTGTTAAGGATGTAAATTTGGCACAGCTGAGGAGAGAAGGGACAAGTAGCTTTAAGCTAGCATCAGCTTCTTTGTCTCGTTCAGCCACCCTCACAGCAGCTCCCAAAGTAATTTGAGCAGCTATCCACAAACAACGTGCTGTAGAGCCCTGTACAACAGGTGGAGGGTAGCTGGTGTAGAAATAGCTATTATCGGCACTGTACCACATAGGATTTTTCTGTGTTAGTGACAGTCTTGGCCAATCCTTTAAGACAATGTTCCAGCTATGCAGTGCTGCTAGAATGGAGCCCACTGGGGATAAGTGACTGCTAAGAAGGAATACACACTTCTAGATTGCTCATAGAAACTATGCATCTGAAAAAAGCCTCAGCTGCTTTCTCACCATCCATCCCACATCCTTTACTTTTTTGATTATTTTTCTTGTTATATCTCCCAACTGGAAGGTAAGCATCTGCTGAAATTTCTTCACCTTGGCTGTTCTAGATGCTGGTTATGATATCACTTCCTTTCACTTTAGACTGTTTTTTCTCTCTTTCCTCTGCCTGCTGCTGATGCTGGTGTACTGGCATGTTCCAAAGACAACTTTTGCATGCGTGGCCTGTCTAACTTTTATCCAGATTTAACGAAACGGATCCGTACTTCCTATCAGAGTAAGTTCTATAAAGGTTAGGCAAATAGCTTTATCATGATTGGACTATGCCTGACTTAAACCCGTGTGTTTATGCTATGTAATGTGTTTTTTCTAAACACATTCAGCATGCATGCAAACTTATTACATTTTGTGATGTCAACCATGCTTAATTTTGAAAATGATCTTTATTAAACAGATATTTCAAATCTGTTTTCTTCTTCCAAAAGAGTCAATGAGAAAAACTCAGTGACTTATATGGGGAAGATTGGGCCTTAGTAATGATTTTTCAACAATGTTATGTTCTCGATGACAGTATCTTTCTTTGGTTTTATATTCATTTCAGTGTACATCTACTTATATGAAGCATTTCTTGTTTTGCAATGGCACTGCCTGGTTGTAGTTATTAATTCTTCCATATTTTCAGAACAGCAATGTGGCTTAAAAGAGTACCAATTGGATTGGGTGCTGTGAAATTTAAAATTTTAATCTGGGTTTGATACTTGAATATTTGGCTTTGGGGAACCATCCTATGCCTCTGATCTTTAATGGGAATGTAAAGTGGGTGTAAAAATACATGCATCAAAGAGAGCTATGAAAATTAATGTTTTTAATATCTTTAAATTTTGAATTATAGTCATACTCAGTTTAAATATTAGTATTCATCACTGCAGAACACGATGAACAAAGCTATAATTAATTTTGCAAAAAATGACTGTTCAACAGATGAGCTGTGTGTATCTTAATTAACTGCAGTGCTTATATGTAATTAGGTCTCCAGGATGCCTCTTATTCATCTCTTTTTAAAGTAGTTTTCATAGAACAACTGGATAGGCAATTTTACATTAAATACTCAATATAGGCAAGATAAAGGGGTGGCAGTTGTTTTATCATGTCACATAAATATAGAGTTGTGTAGCTATTGAAATACATTTGTACACTCACACAAGAAATTCTATTCCATCTCTCTTGACTAATTACTCAATAACCAATTTCTGTGATTTTATTTCATAATACTTTATAAAAGGTGGCCTGTTTAGTTAAAAGGCTAGTCCAGTTACAAATCCAGCAGTCCATAAAAAGGTTTGGTGTATAATGTCTTAAAGTCTGGTCTTGCTACTTTTGAGGGTGTAATAGAGAACCCGAGAGACAGACAGCAGTCAAAGGTTTGGGGGTTTTACCCCACTAAAAAAAATTAATAAATTCTAAGACCAAAAATGACTAGCTACACTTTTGGTGTACGACCAACACTTTCATTCAAAATGACACAGACCACGGAGTTCTTCATAGCTGAAAATGTATTATCTTGTTTCCATCTTGAACCACAAAATCAGAAAAGTCTGCAAAATCTTTCTGTATACATCATAACTGAAGAGTATGAGTCTGACTCTTGTGCAAGATCATATTAACAGCTTCATTGCTTTCCTCAAAAATTATTTGGTTGTTGCTTTTGCCGTTCAATATTTATACACGAGTATGTACTGGATGATCTGAAAGATGCACCACACACTAAGGTAAAGCACAGGGCAAGAATGCGTCATAGACTGTAAAATACCTTGCTAGGTCATTCTCGAGTTATGCTTTGTTATATGTCTTATCTGAGATATGAATTTTAAGAGGGGTATTGAGAATGGATTTAGGATTTTGCTTACAACTTTATCTCTTCTCGTAAGGGATGATGATGATGGGAAAAGAAAAATAAATCATTTTTTGAAATTGTGCAGTTGAAGCTGATAGTATTAAGGCAAAAGCAGAAGCAGTCATGTGATAACATAAGCATTAGGTCTAAAGTTTTGAGGGTTATATAAATGAAAATGGAAGTTAATGGGAAGACATATCAGGAGTTGATTCAATTAAGTAATGAACCGGGAAGATAATTTCATGAGGATCAGTTTGAGAGAATAAGACTTGCAGGCATTGAAGCCACATAAGAGATTATCAATGATACTTAGATACTTAGACTTTTGACAGTCATTTTGGAGGGGATTTGCAGGAATAGGCAGTCTAGTTTAGTATCCAGCCTGAATCTGAGAGTGGTGTTCCAAGGATCAAACCAATATTATGAATTAGAGTACCAGGGAAGACAGTGGTGCTGTTAGTTGTGTTGAAGTGGTAAAGAGAAGATTTAGCAGACAGAAATAGAGTTCATCTTGCAAATGTTAAGTTCATATCTGGAGACTTGTGAGTATATTCTAGAAAGGCAGGATTACTATTCTAACTTGGATGGAAGGAATCCAAGCTAGAGATGTGTATTTATAAATCATTAGGGTAAAAAAGATATTTATTGCCCTGTTTACAGGAGAGAATCCCCTCGAATACTGGGACAGAGAGATAAAGGAAGTGTTGGTGTTTCAGTCTGGGGTGCCTTGCAACTGAAGAGGAAAAGGGGAAAAAAATCAATCAGGGAAAAGAAGCAATATGTTGGAGAAGAGAGGTTTTCCAAAGGAAAGACATAACAATGTCAAGGGCATCCACTATGGAAAGCGCAGTGGTGGAATAATTGTTTTGAATTTTAGCCAATAAATCTATAGAGGGCTTGATAAGAGTAATGTATACATGTGTAAGCTAGACTCAAAAGCATCTAGAGTAGACTTAGAGCATTAAGATAGCACATTCTCTGATTTGGGAGGTGAAAGTGGGAAGGGAGAAGCAAGAAGGGAAGAAATCAGAAGGAGAAATGTAATCTGTTCTAGGCACTCATAGTGGGAGAGACTGAAACATACTTGTCCTATCAGGGGAAGTAATTTGAGGAAAATAAGAGATTAAGATGAGGGTAATTGCAGAGCTGAAGGTAGCTTTCTGGTGTTGATGACCTGTTCCATTTGCTATAACATCTGCTGGGAGCCACCTTCCTTTGTAGCAAGAACATGTGCCAAGCTAAATAAAATAAACTCTCTGTAGTAGTGCAGAACTGTGGTGGTGTTTGGTTGGGGGTTGTTGTTTTTTTTTTTTTTCCTTCAATTGAAATCAAGTTTTACATGTTATTACCTAATGGTAGATAACATATATTTGAATATTAAAACAAGTACATTTGATGCATCTAGAGAGAGATTGTTTGCAGCAGAAAATAAAAATACCAACTTGCAAAAGCAATTTGCATCTCCTACTAGAAATTCATACCATCTGTTGGTAAAACAAGAAAATAAAGAGCCTTTATGTAGCATCCAGAAAGTTGGCAAGTTCAAAGGATGTTCAACCATTGGAAAAGAAATTTTCAGAATGAGGCTTTTCAGCAAAAACTCCTTCTTCCTCCGTCAGGCCAATGTGAGGATGTAGGCAAAAGTAACCTTGGTCTCATGGGAGGACACAGAAAACTGTGTGTTATGAGTCATTACATATCAGTAATTGACACTTTAAATCACACCTGACAACACAGTAGAAGCTAATATAGGTTGAGTTTTAAGTCAACAGCTATATTCTGAACTAGCTGTCATTTCCAAAGAATACATCCTATTTAAACATAAAGAAAACATAGCATGGTAATTCAGTCTGAAGATAATGGATTAAGATAACACTGGGCTTACTTATTAGCTTCTGAATATTTATGATAATTATTTATAATTCATTTATTTGTAAGCAGAGATGTGATGGCTTTGGGTGCTTTTAGGTAAATGATCAGTCTGAATTATTTAATCATAGAGAAATTTAAAATTCCCAAAATAATTTTGAATTAAATTATGAGTTCATAAATGTTCTTAGTCCATACTAGACAGTATATTTTTTGATCCTTTAATAAAGAGGAAATGGGAATCACAGTAAACTTTGAAAAGTAGCCATGGGACATGTCTTTTAAAGTGCTATAATGCCTTATTTACATCTTGTGCTATTTTCACATGTTTATAATTTGTTCAGATCAAAGCCAACTTCTTTACAATGTCAATGTGTACATCTTCTCACAGGGGATGGTTTACATTGCCAAACTCAGTTATTTGCCTTTAGTTTTGCTGCTGTGTTCTTGCTCTACCTGGACTCAAAATTTGCTTGCATGGGGTGGGTTTTTCGGTTAAAAATATCTAAAATATCTTGGGACACAGATTTGGCCTACAGAACTTCAAAATGAAAAGTGAAAATATTTTTGTAATCTAACTTCGGTAGGTGTGACAGTATCTCAAACATTCAAGGGAAGCTGAGTTGCATGGAAATACTTATACATGATAAATTATTGAAAAGATTTAGCTTGGTTTCCTTAGAAAGGAAATGACAGTAGAAAATAAGCAGTAGTACAAAGAAAAAATCTTGAGAGCTCTTTCTTATCTCAAAGGGAAATAAAAAAAAAATTTAGCAGAATCAGTGTTTTTGATCAATGAAAATCAAACACATAAAAATTGACAAGAATGTTTATTCCTTTCAGTGAAAGATGATTGTGCTATATAATGTCTTTGTTATTTAATATAATATATATTTAATATATATAGCATTGCTATATAACATCTTTGGGATTTAGAATTTAGTAAAATTAAGAGACGTTGGATACATGGATGGATAATGAGAAGTCAGTATAATATTTCTAAGCAAGAAAGATTTATGGTGGGAGAAAATCTGAAAATTTGCTTAAGCAAATCTAAGAGTCTGAGATTAAGACAATGCCCTTGTGCAGGGCACATAGTACCACTTGTGCTTAACATGGGGATTTATTGCACTTTTTTTAAAAGCATCTGTTCATGGTCATTATTAGAGGTGATAATGGCTTGACAAGAAGTCTAGATTTGTAGAGAAGTTCACATGTTCACCATTTTTAAATACCATAACATGAAATGTATCTTTACTGTTGTAAGCTGTAAAACTGTCGCCAAACATAAAGAGCTTGTGGTATTGCCACGTTGGTTGCTCTTGGGATCTTGGGTTTTCAGAACAGTGGTGCGATTTGGTACATTTCCTGCTTAAGTCAGTGGCACCATAATTTATATTGAGCTGTAATATGATTTACATGAACTCATCGAAGGTGGGGGTGAGGGGCAGGGAACACCACCTCTGTTTAGAAGCAAAATCTGATCTGGCATTTGACATTGTAGCTATCATCCATAGTGACTATACAAGGTTTAGAAGAACTTCATTAATCACAACATGATAATATTAAAATTCTAATGTCTCTAATACTGCATTTGCAGAAGAAATAGTTTATACTTCATTTTATTAATCTGGGGCCTCTGATGCTATGTGAATGTGCCAAACTTGCTCCCACTGTAACTTGCAGACAGTTATGCAGCAAAAATCAAGTGTGTCCCAAATCTCTAGGTACATACAGAAACCCCAGAGTCAGGTAGAAGGAAGATTCTATACAGCTATATGTAGAGAGGCTCCCTAAATGGTTGTAGTTCCTGAATTCTATCATAACATCAAAAGTGGCTGGGCTCACAACTGGTTGGAATAAAAATTTTTCTCACAGGTTCTAAGTTGAATCAAAGAAAGATTCAAGTACATTTCTTAAAATAAAAAATCTTCAGTTTTCAACATTACTATCTAGATTGTGAACTCTTGTTGTTTAAAAGTCAGGAGTAAATATGTCATTACTGCTGACTTAACAGGCCTAATCAATACTGCTGTTTTTCCAAAGCACTCTCAAAGTTGTTCTAGTACTCATGCAGCTTCGTTAGTGGTAGGAGCTTTTTATTCTGCTTGTTGGGGCTCTGGATTCTCTCCATTCCTTGGAGCAGTTCAAAATTACATTGTAAAAAAAATATCAGTACCTACATTAAGATCCCACTTTTTGTAATAGAAAGACAACAACACTAGTGATTAAATGGTAGCAGAATTTTTTTAAAAGAAGAGTTATATGAGTTTTAGAGATGAGGGTCTCTGAGCCTGACACTACAGAAGCCATAAAAATTAAAACATGTGAGGTTGCAGGAGGCATGGTGCCAGATTAAAGCATATTGAAAGGTCGTGATAGGATGTTTGACTTCCAGGATACGTTATGCAGAGTGTGCATAAACACAGTATCAGTACAACAACAATGCACATCTGAATGTGGGCTAATGTCCACTAGGGTCTGTGACCTGAGTGCTGTTAGTCCACGTCGCTAGCAGATGGATGTCTGATGCTGGGCTGCCTGCCAGTCCCAAATAGCCTACGGCATGAAGTGTCCAAGCTCCTTATAACAAGTGTGAACAACTTGATATAGACCGTAGGGCACCATGGGATACATACAAAGGGGACGCTTGAATAGGTATGGCCATGCCCAATTCACAGTTAGCCCATGGTAAAGGATAGCATGAGCTCAGACTTTCTCTCCCTAGCACGCCAAAAAGCATATTTAAACTTGTACATGCAACCTGTGCCAAAGATGAATCTTAAGTTTGATGACAGAAACAAGCCCAAGCTTAAGCAGTATAAACTAAGCTTACTTTACTTATTGCTGTCTTCCATGGTATGCTGCTACAAATGAGTTCCTCACAAATATTTATAAACAATATATTAAGTATCTTGTCCAAAAATTGTGTTATATTCAGACAGCATTATCATTTCTTCTGTGTCCTTTAAAATGAGCTATCTTGTGTGAATTCACACAAAAGTTCCTAATACTGCACAGTAGTGGTGATTTTTGTATTCACTCTCTTCTTTCACCAGTACTGCCTCTTTTTTCCTTCTTCCTCTTCTCCCCCTGTTTTAAGGTTTCCTCCCTGCATTCTGCAACAGTTGAAAGCATAGAGTTTTTTCCACATCAGTTTGACAGGGATGAATGAGCTTGATTCATATCACAGACATTTAAATTTTAAACTATATTTACTTGTTTTCTCTCATTAGGTACAGCCACTCTTTGTCTACCCTAAGGCACTCAGAAAACAAATCTGAGTTAACAAGAGGTGTGATTTTTAAACCAGACCTAAATTTCTGCAGTGACAGCCTGATAACTGCAGTTATCTGAAATAGTTATTTCCCTTGCCTTTCACACCATTCCTTTCTCCAAATTGACTTTGAAGTGCAGAATATCATCAACCAAGAAAGTTGAAGCATGCCCTGTTAGATTGTAACTTAACTTTTTAACTCCGTTTTTTCAGGCCTGACTGAACTCAGTGACAGTCCAGTTTCCCTGGAGCTAGAGCGTTGCAAGTCTCCCACTTCAGGTAAAGGTGATTGGCTTCTCTTCCTGCAGTCTGTATAAGCCATTCATGTCATGCATCACTGTGTTTCATTAATCCCTAAGAAGTGAAGTGCATAGTTAAAGTTCCAAAGAGAAGAAATTACTGGAGAAGTGCTTATTACATAGCACAGTAAAATCCTAAGTCTGCTTACTTAAAGAAAAATTAAATGTACGTGGTGCATCTTGAGGTGAAGAGTATGAAAGCATTCGAATTAACAACATCGTGCAGGTATATTCCTCTATACTCCTATTAGAGACTTGTATCTCTGTTTTCTTAAAAGGCTTTCTTTTTTCAGTAGGGAGTTCTTCTAATTTTATATATATGGAATGCATATGTACACATAGAGAAATTATTTGAAGAACAGCAATATGGAGATGGTAAATTTTAACCATTAGAACCCACCAGTGCCTAAGTTATGCCATTTACAATGGAAGCATAACCTCAAATAAAAATTTTCACTTATCAACCACTTTGATCCAGCAGTGAAATCCTGGCCATTTAAAAATTCATAAATGCTTCCCATTTTACCCATAGCCCTTCAGAAGGTGGAGTTCATCTCATTCCTAGAGACTTTTTCTGTAAGTGCCTAATCTGCATTGATCTCTTTAATGTGAGTTCACTGTCTTAAAGATCGTTGCTTAGAGCTGTTTTCTAGTAGCTGACTTTTAAATGTGATGGAAAATAAGGAGGTGTAGCTGTGATACATTCATTTTGCTTGTAGTATGTATATCACACTTCTTTTCCATGTAGTTTGGTAAGTATTGATAGATATTTTTTTTCCCCGAGTTATGCTAACAAATTCTCACAAATATGGTATTCAAATCCTCTGCTATTATTTCACATATTTTACTGTATTATAACGGGACACATTAATCTGGAATGGAGGCCACTAATTAGTAATTTACAAAAAGCTGAAACTCATGAAAGTGTTTCCCTGACGCATCAAGAACTAAAACAAAATAGCTGTTTTGAAATACGTATTTCTTTGTACTATTTGCAACCCAAATTCTGTAGACGTGGGAATATTGACATGAAATAGGCTATAATAATATTGGTATAATGCTAGGAGCTCAAACTCTTGAGCTGGGCCTCAGAAATGAGTGATACGGGCTTTTAATTTAAACATTTGATAATTCAATATAATTAGACTATTTATTGTGTGGCTCACTGGGATTCATCTTTTCAATCTTCTCTCCAGAAATGAGCTACAAACTTTCTTCTTTTTACTGAAAACTAAGAGATCACTGACTTGGTAAACATATGTGCATGTGCTTAGTTTTGTAATAATGAGTGACTCCTATAGCACCTTACTTCTTTTGCAGTTAACTTCAATTTTTCATTCTGCTATTGATCAAAAATATCTATTTCAGATAAATTTAAGATAGTTTGCTGCAAAGTTTATTCTGCTTTTCTGTTTTGGAGATCATTCAGCAGGGAGAACATGACATATTTATGAATGTTTCCTATTTTAGCCCTTCCATGTTGTTTTCCAAGCTGTATTTGAATCTTTAAAATGTGAAATCAGTTACAATTTTGTAGACAGTAACTATTATTAGAATTAACTGCTTTTTAAAATAGAAGTTACTTTTACTGTGACTGATATTAATTATTTTTTTAAAAAGTAATGAAAAATTAAAATAATCTTGCTTCGGCGTACCTGCACTAATACAGGGCAAAATCCAGTCTAATCACCTGGAGTAACTGACCTCAAAATTGCAGCCTCCAAGAACTTGGGTGTAGAACTACCTTGTGCTTGTCAGCACAGCCTCACAGCTACATCAGCCTTTGCACTGACTGACATGTCTTTCTCGTAGAATGCAGCAGATTGATCTTCATAGTTATGTATGCGTCAGGCAGGATCCTTCTACTTCCAGTCTTGCTTTTGATCTATTTAAAGTTCATGGCACACAAGCTCTGTAATGGAAGTGTGCTGTACTCTGTAGAGTCCCATGATATCTGTGTTTGTAAAAGCAGCAACCACATTCCTTTGCTGAAGATAGGCCAAGACTTTATGCTTCAGAAATTTAGCAGAAATGGAAAGAACACTTGGCTGCTTAGTCAAGTGATTCAGGTTGCTGGCCAACAAAGGTGCTACTGGTTATGACTACGTCACCAACTGATGAGGTTGCAAAGACAGAAGGAACGGCGTTTGATCTGTTGCAATTCATTGGGGTTGCCAGACCACATCAGTTCTTCACCTGGCAGTGAAGTTCATGCCAGTTACTGGCCCTGAGTATGTACAATGCATACATAGAGTGCAAACTGCTAGAGGACACTAGTCTACATGACAAACACTCCATACATGATGGCATGATGGTGAGCAACTTCATCCTCAGTTCCATCAGAAGGTGAATGATTTGAGAAACAACATTGATGTGCTCACGTGCATACTTTGAGATTCCAAGACAATATGTAGGAAGAATCCTTCCAGCACACTAATTTCCAATGCAGATGCAAACAGTTTTACATATAACAGAGCCATTAGTAACTTAGATTTCAGTTCCATCCAGATCCATAAGAACAGTGTTCATAAAGGCTTCTTGAAGAACTTGAAAAATCTTCTGCCTCCTCATCTATTGGTCTGATCCTGAACACTGCTTAGCCTGCCTGAACCATCTTGGTTTCCCTGAAAAATGTATTTTGCCTATAACATCCTACTGCTTGTCAATATTTTAACCTCTGACTAAGCTTCTGCAGAGCCAGCCTAGGTCAACTGAGTAATTCAGCTTTGTTCTTTCTCTTCTCCCCTGCCCCAAATCAGAATTAGGCGTTCGTGTTCTTTCAGTGATATGAGTGGTTGGAGCACTGAGCAAGAGACTCAGTGCTGCAGAATACTCCTTATTTTACATGCCAGGCTGGCTTCTAATTCAGTACAAATCCAACTTCTTCCATTAAGCAATATTTTAAACTTGTTTCACAAGACTGTCTTTTCAGGTGCTCCTGTACTATGTACTGAGGCATGGCTTTGCAGACAATGTAATTGAAAAATCAGATTCCCGTTCTGAATGCCTTTCAGACTTGAATGTGAAATTAAACCGTTTGATTAAATTTTTTTTCTGAAATTCACAGTGACACACAGGTGGTAGCAGCAAGTGAAAATATACCAACCTTGCATTTTAAGAATGGCAGGCAGAGGAAAGGCGTAATCTTCCTTAATCACGGGTATCTTATTTTAATTAAATTAGTATTTAAATACTATAGTGATGCATTTCCAATACTGTACAGGAAGGCAAAAACTTAATAAAGCCTTTTGAAAGATTATGCTTATTTGTGAATATCTGAGTAGTAACAGTTTCCACTGTAAATAAAAGGTATTCCAGATATAGCAATCTATGTGGAATGATATTGGTAAAAATTGTGGAACAAGAACTTGTTCCACAGCAACAACAAAAATAATACTTATCTATATAAAGCATGTTTCATAAGAACAGTGATGCAGCATTGCATGCCATATAATGGTATTTGATTGGCTTAAAAAAAACCCTCAGATCATATAAAGAACAATGGAGATCAGGATTTTTCAATACCATCAGAATATCTTACACTTACTCATGCATGCCACGTGCTTTCAATGGAGAATGTCAAACTGCATTTTGATTGTTGTTTGTGGTTTGGAGGTCAAAAGTTAGGGCTTTGTACTGCATTAACTCTACAATGGCGTATGAGAGCTCAGTAGCTCTAAAACAAAATAAAAAAAATCTGAGGCCTTGTAAGCACTCATAATGTAAATGGTGCTACATCCAATGCTGGAGTTAATTACTATATAATATATTCTAGAACAGTACCCATTCCAGTAAAGTTTACCTTTATTTTTATCATCTCATTAGGAAAATTTATTCAGGGGTCTTAGGAATAGAATATATATAATAGACATTATTATATATGTCCCTTACTGCTGTAGCCATTTATATGCAGCTTCATATTGAAGCATGTAGCTGAGAATACACTGTGAGCATAAGAAAATGCATCTTTGGGAGGTCATATAATTTTGTTGTGTAAGATGCAATGGACAGCTTAGACTTCTTTCAAAGATCAGAAGGAAAGAGTTTCATTGGTCCATGTATAGGAGAGTGACTTCTCAAATGCGTGTTCTAAAATGAAAGTGCATTTGTGTGTTTTCTTAAGAAATCACCTTCATATTGAGGGCTCGCAACCAAAACACTGTTAAGACTATAGACCTTAGAGAAGGCTGTGTAAAGATTTCCACAATTGATTCCCGTGAGCTTTGGAACAGGTCCCTAATGAAAAGATTATGAGTTTTTATGCATACTGTGATTTCCAGATGCTCTATCCTGTTTCATTTCACTGGTTAAATCTGCTGGGATTAGGCCCATGCCATGTCAAGTTCCCCCTTCCCTACATGAAATGTTTTTAAATAGCTTTGTTTCAAGAAGATTATTATTAAGTTTCTAACAGTTGCTCTTTTTTAACTGGTGGGTAGCTGCAAAGTAGCTGAAGAGGTTTGACTCAGTTTGAAATTTATATTCCCATAGAAAACAAGCAAGAAAGTAAATGTTTCAAAACATTTTGTGTGTGGAAAACATAGAATGTAATTTATTTTGAAACTTGATTATTGATAACACTGCCAGCATAACCATTTCTACTTATTTATATTAAATTAAAAAGTATGTTTACTAGTCAGAAGGCAAATTAATCATTAAAGAGAGGTTAGCTCCTGCACGGTAAACACAAGATGCATTTTATCACTTTTTCCAATATGTGGGGGGTTCTGATCAGGTGAATTCATGCTTCCTTAAAATCTCGAGAAGGGATACGTGTGTAGGGATTAGCAAGGAACGGGGAGCAGTATGAGTGGGCAGAAAGGAGGAAATGAGGACCTGGTTTTGGACCATGGTGTTTTGCTTAGAGAGAGCAGTGGGGGTAACCCCCATGCAGGATCATGGTGCACGGCTCAGGGCTCAAGGGGGCCTGAGCTCACCAACAGAGGCCAGCAGCTCCCACGGACCGGGAGACAGGAGCTAAGCAAGCGAGCAGGGCAGCTCTGGGGGCTGTGACCAGGGCCAAGCACAGCCTGGTGATTGCCAGGTAGCTCCAGGGACAGGGCAGGATGTCGGTCTGTAAGTCCAGGTCTGGATCAGCAGGGCCATGGCCAGGCAGAGGAATAGCAGCAAAGCAGCAGGAGCTGTAGCTCAGGGCAGGAGTGAGAGTTAGGTTCAGCTTCAAAGCAGCTCACGTGGGAAAGTGCTGCCTGGGGCGCTCTGCCTGAGGCCACCAAAGAAAGAGGGCTGTCTCTACATTGTTCTGAACACCAACAGCCAAACCTCCAGGACCTTACTGTGTACTTGTCCAGTGGGTAGCTAAATATTGGGCTCTTAAATCCATGTAGAAGGAGATTGGGAGTGATAGTCCAAGTTATTATGCGGGCAGAAGCTGCCTAACAGGAAAAGAGCCGTATGAAGTCACCTTCATTTTGAATAATATTAAATTCTCTGATTACAGTCCTGCTGTAACAGCTGAGGGAAACACATCACCAAATGTCATAGCTTCGAGCACACGTTTGTTTGTTGGTTGTGCCTTGGTGTTTTCATTGAAAGACTGATAGGAACCATATGGCTATGGGATAGGACATTGTCTGGTCAGGAGACCTGGGTGCTCAGCTTAGCTAGCTGCCAGGCCATATCCCTATTAACTCTGCCTGTGCCTCTTTCTCATCCCAGACTTGGATAACTTGACTGTTTACACACTAAGCTTTTTGGGGCAAGGGCTGTCTTGCCTTGAACTGTGGCATCACATTTCTGCTGGCTGCCTCCAGCATGAATGCAAACAAATAACAGTAACAAACAACACTGCTAGCCTCTTGAACCATTATACTGTACTCCATTCTTAAATTAAACTGGTTTTCAAAAGCTCTTTCTCAGCAAGATAGGATTACATGCATGATCCTCCTTCATAATAAATGTAGAGATAGTAAAATGTGCATGATTTAGGTACTAAAAGTATGTTTCATAGTACTCTACGTTCTGATCAGTTTAAAAGTAAAATGTCAGTTTTAGCCCCCCAAAAATAGTAATACATACAGCTTTAATCATAGTAAAGCATGAAAGCAACCAGCTCCTTCTTTTGTTTTTACCCTCAAAGATGTGGTCTATCGACAGTGGTCCAACGCTGTGTCCTAGCACAATTGTGTCCTTACACCAAAAATTTCAAAATTGGGTGGTGGAGGTGGTGGTAGGAGTAACTCTGGGCTTCCTCAACTGCGCTGCCTTCATTTCCTGATGCTGTGTGTCTCCTTTGTCCTTTAGCCCCCTACTTACCATGTCCCCTACTCTATCCCTGTACCCATAAACCAACCCATTAACTGTATACTCCTCTTCGTTCTGATCCTCAGTCCCTTCAGCATCCTGAGACTGTGTTAGATTGCAGCCTTCAGCATGGTATGCCTATTTTGTCTGTGAGCAGCTGTGGCAGCTCCCAAATCAAGCCTTTTTAGAGTCCCTCAGAGGAATCAAAAAGTGCATACTTTGCATGTGCTGTATGAGCCTGCATCCAAATAGTTGGGAGCTATTTCTGCAGTCTTGCGGTTCAGACACATATACCACTATTTGGGAACAGCTGTGGCATATAACACATGCAATTCCTGTTATACAGAAACACCTGTAACATAAAAATAGAAGAGGTTAAACCACTGCTTTGCAAAGCTGAAAGCCTCCATGACAGCACTAATGAAGCTCCTTAGTGTTAAATGCAGCTAGGTTTTATAGCTCTGAAATATCCTAATCTGGATGCTAGTGTGTTAGTAAGTGCCCCACAGTCTTCCTTAGGAATTGATAATATTTTTTCAGAGCGCTGGTTGGCCAGACATCTTCCTCTTCTTCAATGGAGATTATATCACAAGTGATGCTTCTTTCTCTGTAGCAAAGCACTGATTTTGTGGAGCAGTATCCTCCATTCACAGTCTGAAAGAGTGTATGACAGCTGCTCAGATAAATGGAATGTTTTTAAAAGGCTGGTCGAAAAATCAAGCTGCCTTTTCTGTGAATACCTGAAATGGATGTAGGAACTTAACGCTTGTTATCCAAATTGGAGAATTTTCATGTAGTAGTGGTAGTGACGTATATTTGGATGTTGAGTTGATCTGAAGAGATCTCCTTGTGCCAAAGCATCCAGTTAAAGTGACAGCTAGAAATGGGTTACTGGGAGGGCTATGCTGGTTCTACTGATGCCAAAATGTTGCTCAAAAGCCTGAAGGCCTCCTCTACTCTTCCCTGAAGAAAGACAGACAGACATCTAGCATAGGTGCCAGCTGATATTTTATTCTGCCACATTGCAGGCTTTGTAGTTTATGACATTTTGCAAAAGAATGCAACGGAATTTCTCTCTAGGGTCTCTGTGACTTGAAATGGTAAGTCACTGTTTGCGGCATCCTTCTGACCTAAAAGCTTACTAAACAATAATTACAAGGGACTTGTTCGTTATATTCACATGTTCCAGTGTTCCTGTCACTGTGATAATTTCCTTGTGGGACTTTCGTTAGGAGTATACTAGTTAGCTGACAAATACTTCATCGTTCACTTCTAGTAACAGACCGTATAGGTAAGGGGTAAAAGCCAGAAAACTATGTGAAAAAATACTGAATGAATGCAAAATGAAAGAAACATATTGGAAATTAAATCTTCTGAATAATTAATAAAAGATTTCTTAAGGCATTCTTTTAATAAATTTAATGCTGTTTTGACTGCTACAAGACATGCTTCATTTCAGTTCTCTGGTGTTCATTGTTTAAAAATGTGCTCGCATGTAAGGAAATGAAAACATTTTTGAACAGAAGCAAAATCATAGTTTTGTTGCATAATTGGAACACAACAGATAATTAAATCTTCAGTAAACTGAGTGCAATATTTTGATGTCTAGATAATGCCACATTATATCCTGAAGCTGCTGTGTTTCGTTTCTGTGCAATCTGTCTTCCTTTCCGTAATAGTACAATAGTGTGTTCTGTCTCCATTACCTGTACAATATGCCCTCTCTTTTTCAAATGGTATCTTGAGGTATGATGTCACCAGAACTCATAATTTCATTGCACCCTCTTATTAAGTTGGTTTCCAGGTGTTTAAATATTTGTGATATGCTGTATAACCAGCATTTGCAATATTTGCCTTAATCTCATTTGTGTTTTCTTTTTTATCATTCCTGTCATCACAAGGTAAGATATTGCAGCACACAGCCAAAGCTGTGTAAAGCACCATTCACTTCTTGAGAGCTGGAGTAATGTTTTTTCTAGTGCTTCTTTGTTCAGTTACATTTATTTTGCTGAATGGTGTACATGAAAATATTTAAACAATAATTCTGCCTTTATATATGCTGATTAAAAAAAGGGCTACAAATTTGCAACATGGTATTAACCAGAAGACGGCATGTTGTTTTCCCTCGCTCCTTTTTCTTTCTTACTTATTAACAACTGCCTTTCTCCTTTTTCTGTTGTTTCAGTTAAAGGATCAAGAAAGTTAAGTCTGCCAACAGATCTTAAGACTGATCTTGGTACGGTAGGCAAAAGCCAACAGCTTTAAACTTCCTTACATTCATTGGCAAAACATTTTACCAACTGATTCATGAGATAACACAATAACCTTGGAGGCTTTGTTGGAAAAGGCTTTCTAAAAACCACCTATTAACCCATACAGTTCTGTTGGCAGCTCTCAGCATTTTGCTTGTTTAATATTCATTTATTTCATGTAGACACATTTTGACAGTCATTACACACTGCGTGTGTAATATTTTATTATGAAAAGGCTCTAGAACTTTTGACACACTTTAGCCATTATAACTGGTTGTCAGTGATGTTTATCTCTGCCTATAACACCCAATGCATGCGCTAGTCTATTTTCTTTATTTGATGTACAGATTCTGTGCCACAACAGCGATAAGACTGTTGAATATGTGTATTTTATGGTGTCTTTGAACTTCTGAGAAGTTAGGTCAGAAATCAGTCATTTATGTCTCAGTCCTCTCCTTGAGACTTACCTCAGCCAACTGTTAAGTGCAGTTTGCTCTAACCTTTTTCTCAATTCTTCTTTAATATTTCAGTGGAAATGCACAGTAAGCGAGAGCAGAAATTTCACCTCAAAAAACCTAAAATGAAAATTCAACATCTTGCATGACCTAAAAATGTTTGGGGCAGATCATGCCCTCTTAAATATCCACGTAAAGGGGATTGCTCTTGGCATTTGGGTTGGAATGTGTGGTTCACACAAAGATTTTTATAATTGTCTTTAAATATTCTCAGTCTCAAGGAGTTCTTTCTAGTTTTGCTCTCATGGGAAGTTTCTCGTGTAAGATGACTAAAAAAGCTGTGTAGCCATGCCTCGTTACTTTGAGTGTCTTTTTAGAGATAGAAATTAAAGTTGGATCACATCCTTGCATAATGCAGCTAAACTTAATTTCTGTAACTAGGAATCATGTGCATGTGTTAACCAATGTGGCACTGTTCCCCAAGGCAAAAGTCAGGGGAATAAGTATGTCTTCCATATTATAAATGACTGAGGAACTTGGAAAACTGCTAATAGCTCCTGATAAAGATTAGGTAAAAAAATGTTGAAAAATCATTGGAAAATTCAATCCAGATTGTGCAGATTTCAGTGTACAGAGTGATTTAGTTGAAATAACTCACTCCGTTAACAGTGATGTCTAAGAAACTAGGAATGTAGGAATGCACCCCAAAAAAAAATTCAGAGTGGAAAATTGTAATACTGATAATACTCCAAAAAGGTAAAAAGGAGTAATGTACGCAGCTATAGACCTGTAAAATTAATATTTTGCACTAAATTAATTTAATTTTTATTGCTAATTAATTTTTATTAGTTAGTATTTATCACTAAATAAATGGGCTGCTATTAAGAGGGAAGATAAATACACAGAGTACCAAAATAGCCATAGGGTAGGCTAAACCATAGGCTAGCCATAGGTAAGGCTAAACCACACTCTACGGGTCAGACTTCTTTTTGTTAACATTATTAAAAATATATAATCTTGAAGGACACATAGCACAAAATTGATTTCAATCCTGAGTTGTCACAAAAGAAAAAGATAAATGTGATGTGTACAAGGCTGGATTTATAGTTTTTTAGAAAGCAAGAAATCAATGTAACTAGAAGTGGTGAGGGCTTTACTGTATAATGTAGGAATCAGTATTAAGATTTTATTTGATTCAGCATCTTGAGACAGACAACTTCTAATGGGGAAAAAAACTGCCTTACCATCAGAATTCCTGTAATGATGCTGGGAGCCGCACAATATTGTAAGCATTGCCTAGAATATATTGACAAATTGAAGGCAGATGTATGTTTAAAACAAAACAAAAAAAAAAGCAAACAAACAAAAAAAACCCACACCCACAAAACCTCAAGGACTGGAGAGCAGGAGAATTATGTGCAAAAGGAAAGTTGTTAAATTCAGCCTATGAGCATAGGAGGCATGGTGATCCATCTTAAATGTATGACATACGTAGGGAAGTCTGAAGAGTAAAGGAATGCATAATCCTGTCTGTGACTTTGATTTCAAAACAGTCACCATTCGTCTATTTACCTGTACGCATTATTTTTTAATAATGTAGAACAAGTTAAGTATAAACTAAAGATAAGTCTAAGAAGGTCTGTCTCAACATCTTGCAGAAACTAGTGGAAGTCCATTAATTTCGAAAGCTTCATACAGACCAAAAGGTATTATCAAAATGTCACTTAAGCATTTTGTTTGTTGTTATTGCCACAGCTCTTGAGTGCTCTGTACTCATTACCAAAAAGCCTGGTGGATTGTTAAGGATAAAGCATGTGGAAGCAGCATTCAGTGTATAAGCTGGCAGATACTCATGGCTAATCAATTGCAGAGGAAGGTTAAAAAAAAAAAAAAAACACAACCACAAACGAGCCCAAAACTGAAACAAAACAAACAAACTTGTTTCAGTTCTCCTTCATGAGTGTCTTAGAAGAGCAGAAGATTCCTGTTAATTATTCTAGCCATTGAAACTGTGCTGAATTATAGATCGCTTAGTTTACAACAGGCTGGAAACAGCCTCTCTTTCTCAATATAAGGAGATAAATTTTAATGATTGTTCCTGGAAAAGGTAAAGAATAATGTCTGCATTTCATTCACATCTGCTCCAAAATGTCCTGGATACACTGGCAGAGCTCTTGGAGATTATTTATCCACCATTTGGCTGTTGCCTGAGATTGTACCCGTAGTCTAAATATTCAGGGGATAACAACACAGTCTGGCCCACACTTCTTTTAAAGATATTCAGGTCACCACTTTCAAATCATAAGATATTGTACATCCATCCCATTGGCTCTGGCTCATAGCTTTTCATAGCGTGCTGATACATCGCCTACTCTCAGCGCTGACTGCAGCTAATTGGGAAATACATTAGCATTTGGCAGCTTACAGTTCTGCTCCTTTCTTAGGATCTGGCTCATGTAACGTCCTTGCTTTGAATTGTAATGGTAGAGGTTAAGTAGAAGTCAAATCTACTTCAGGTGGAGGTGCTGCCAGTGCTGAGAATTGCTTGGGGAGTTTGCTAGCATTGAAGAGAATAATGTGTGATCTGGTGACAGAGGGTGTTCTAGTTAAACCTTGTCAGGATTTTCATGACATAAAGGTACTTTGGGACTCCATTGTGACCTTTGTACGGCTGATAATTTAGTTGACCTTAGCATCTTTTTATTTTGATGTAGTGATTATTATCTGTCCTTGCTGAAGAACCTGTCACCTGTGGATGCCATGTCTCCACACAGAAATGTAAGAATATGCCGTGTGTAGGGATACATTGAGACTTTTTTATAGTTTTAGTTACTGCTGATCATAGGAACCCAAGGTTTCTTTGAGTTGGCGAGAAGGAAGATGTAACATTGCACATACCGTATATTTTCCCTGATATCCTTCAGAGGCAGCTCTGAATGATAGTATCATCTCTATTTTTGAACCTAATCCTGTTTCCCAAATTGTTCTGAAAAGATCATCTATGTTTCCATGCAGTGTTGCAGTGAAATGAATTATGGGGATAATCCTAACCTAATTTACTCAAGTGGAGAATCTGGGATATATCCAGACATATACAACTGCTTTTATATGAGAGTTTTCTAACTTTGCTTCACTAGCCACTTTAAGCATCAGCTTGTTTGGTTTTTTAGGAAGTATTTCTGCTCATTTCATTAAAAGCTTTCAAAGTTTCCATGTGATCACAGGGAGCTAGACAGAAGTCCTAACTAAAGATGTGGAGGTACTTGGTAACTGCTAATTTTTATTTAATTCCTATGAACAGATGGTTTCACTGTGTGAAGTTATGCTATCACCTAGACTTTATTAGCCAAAGAACAAAAGAAAATGCAAATAGGGACAGACATCTTTTGTTTCCTCTTGCTAAACTGTGATCTTCAAAAGATTTACATAATTTCCTGTGCTTTCTGAAGATATTTATAGGCAGTGAATGGACTCTTTACCAGGTCAGAGTTAATGTCTCCCATTTTATACAGCAGTGAAAAACTAGACGAAGCTCAGTTTTTTCAAGGATTTGCAAAATGTCTTCTGATGCAGAGGCCCAAAAACTTTAATTCTGAAAGCTGGCTTCATAAAACACAATTGTAGGGGTCAGCCAAAGGAGCTTTGGTTATAACTCTGTGTTCTATTTTGTACTGGGTTTGTGGTATCTGTTTGATTTCCTTAAAGATTTATGCATATCATAATAGAATTATAATATGAAAACATCCACTGTTCAATGCCTTTGTGGTTCATTGCAAGGGAAGTGTCATTTCCTGAGTGTTCCCAAACCTATGAAACAGTACCCAGATATTGTAAAGAAGACCTCATTTTTATTTTAAGGATCAGAAGTGGGCTTACAGCAATTTTTGCTTTACGCTTTCAAAGTGCTTTAGAGCAGACATTAGGCACTGGCAAAATTTTGAAGCTTTTAATCCGTTTTTGATTGGACAAACTAGTAGATTTTAAGTGGAGCATTCTATACTAGTTTTTCTGGCTCTGGATCTGTAATTCTGTTTACAATGCCAAAGAACGTTTCAGAAAATTTGAAATTATATGAGTTGCTTTCCTCTTTGGTCTGATGTTTTTAGAAAAGGCAATTCAGACATTCAATTTAAACAATGCTTTTCTTGAATTAGTTGGCAATATACATTGAAAATTATATGTATTTTTACATGCAAAGGATTTTATGGACTGTCCAGTGTGTGTCTCCTTCCAGAATGGTAGAGTAATTTCTGTTCACTTTTCAGTCTGAAAATACCAGCTGAACTGAGGAATCATCTGAACTCTGCTTGTAGTTAGAATCACAGCATAATTAAGGTTGGAACCTTAATTAAGACCTCTAGAGGTTGTCTAGGCCATCAGCCTTCTCAAAGCAGGTCTAGTTAGACCAGGTAGGTAAAGGCAGTGTCCTGTTGACTTTCAAATGCCTCCAAGGACAGGGGGTCCACAACCTCTCGGGGCACCGTCTTCCATTGTTTGATCATCCATGCAGGAAAAAAGTTTTTCCTAATATCTAACCGGAATTCCCTGTGTTCCAAGTTGTGTCCTTTGCCTCTCATCTGATCACTGTGCACCTCTGAGAAGTGTCTGGCTCTGTCTTCTCTGTATACTCAGATCAGGTAGTTACAGACAAAAATAATGTGTCCTCTGAGTGTTCTTAAGGCTGAAAAAAAAAAACAGTTATCAGCCTTTCCTCTTACACCATGTGTGCCAACGCCCTTACCAGCTTGGTGGACCCCTGCTGAACTCATTTCTGTATGTCAATATCTTACTTGTAATGGGGAGCCCAAAAGTGAGCACAGGACTTGAGATGCAGTTTGACAAGCACCAAATAGACGGGAAGGATTACATCCCTCAAGCTGCTGGCTATGCTCTTGCTGATTCAGAGGAGGATGCGGTTTGCCTTTTTCGCTGCAAGTTTGATTGCTATTAAGATGAAAAATATTGTGGGTTGGACTAAAGGCTTTCACTTTTGCAGAAATGGTTTTGAATGTTTGGCCTCTCTGCAATTTCACATTTTCAGGTTTGGATTTTGATATTCTGTAGCTAGGACCCTACTAGACAAAAGTCTCTTTCATCTGCTGAAGGTCAGGTGTATGTCAGCACCACTTTCTTCCTTAATTAAATAGGAGAATGGCCAAACATTTTAAAAAGACAACCTATGTTAACAGATCTATTAACATTCTGCCACTCCAAATAACCAGAATAAAAAGCAACAAGAGCTGAACAGCAGGTTAACTCTGTCAATTATTATGGCATAATAGGCATGGGATGTTTGGTTATATTTCAAACGCAGAAAGGGGCTGTGTTCTGACTTCTAATGCTTCCAGATTAAAGAAACAAACAAACAAAAAACCTGCTATATGTGGGAAATTTAACAAGCAAGTAGTTTAAAGGAAAGGTAAGTGCTTAAAATCATCAAAATGATACCATAACCGAAACATTCATAACTGATACAGCTAAATGTAGTCATGAAGGAAAGGCAGTAAAATTTGTTAGCTGAAACAACAAAACAAGCAGCAAACATCATCATACATTTAAGAATTGATAATAATAAAACGATATGCAGCTGTTAGGCTTACAATGTGATAGATATTCACTGTTCCTAAGTTCTCTGTTTTTACTTAAAGAAGAGTTCCTTACTGAGGACTCTCAAAGGTAAGTCATTTGCCACTCCTTTCAAGCAATGCAAACACATTCTTCCGGTCCATGTTCTCTGTACACTTCTCAGGTTGTGATACTGTTCAGCACTCAAAATCTGGCACTACACATAGATTTACCAGACATGACTGGACCCAGAGCTCCTCTATAGTAAGTAACTTGGTGTCCTGGTTTGAGGTAAAATAGAACTGATTTTCTGTTCAGTAATTTTGCTTTTTAGCTAAGCCTCTTCTAACTAACTGACTTCTCCGAAATTAGCAGCATATTGTGGAGACACTGTTCATTCTCAGAGTGAGAAGACCTGATTATTTGTAATTTATGCCAAGGAATGGTATGCAGCGAGGCCCTTGCTTATACTTATTGCGGTAACACCCTAGGTCAGCTAAATATGTTATTTGCCCCATTGGAGGGTCAGAAGCAGAAAAGTGTAGAGGGGTCCCACGTGCGGGGAGGAGCGGACAGGACAGGTGACCCAAAACTGTCTGTCAGGGCATTCCATCCCATCTGCCTCATGCTCAGTATAAAAGCTGAGGGATCAAAGGGTCAGCTCTCTTTCTTCATTGGCTGGCATCTGAGGAGGACTCTGTCTGTTTGTCTGCCTTTGATTCCGATCCCTGCGTTCCTGAATCCAGCTCCCATCTGTCGCTGAGTCCAGTCTGGGACTTTCCCTGTGCTTCTCAGTGACGTGATCGTCACCCTGGGAGCTTGATATGGTTTTGTATATATTGTATATATTTCATTATTTTCTTTTTTATTATTATGTTATGAATTTATTAATATTTTCATTAAAGTAGTTTAGTTTTTTCTAAACTCATAAGTCTCTTTCTGTGTCTTTCTCCTCTCCCGAAATGGAGATATTCTCCTTTCTCTGAAGGGAGAGAGGTCAGAGAGCATCTGTTGTTCATTTCAGTGGTCAGTCCGGCCCAAACCATAACACTTGGATTGGGATTAGGCTCTCACACAGATGGTCATCTGTAGGCAGAGACTCAGGAATGAGACAGATGGTCCTATCACCTGGTTTGGACTTAAAGCAACATCCAAAGTCTTAGTAACTCACCTTTGTGTACAAGCAGAAGATAATAAGAAATCTAAATCAGAAGTTATCAACTGTAAAATCTGGGTTTGCAACATTGAAATAAGAATGGACAATTGTCACTAGTTTATTACAATAACCTGGTGTGAAATCTGTCAAAAAATCTACAGTGCATAATGTTAACAAGTTTGGAAAATCTTGGATTTTTTTAGGATTGTTTGATTGCTGCATAAAAATTATGTGTAAACTTAATGACATTTGGAATGCCTTATTTGAACCACGTCTGTTCCTTTTTCTGTTGAGTATTTGCAAGCATGTTAGCATCTGTGGAGTGTGCTAGCTCAATTATTTCAGACATTCTTAGCTCTAGTTAAAAGCAATGATTTTTGGAAAAATCAGAGGAAGAATCTGGAAGAATCTTGTTACAATAGACTAAAAACGATTTTGTTGCAATTATCTTAGATTTTGTTCATTCATTTCAGATGGAAGGGTGGAGCCTCCAGCTCATGTCATGCTTTATTTTTGTCATGTTCAAGTTAAAAAAATGTTTCCAGTCCAACCTCTGAAGAATTTTTCATCTTCAAAACTGGAAAATTAAACCCAGATTTTTCCGTCTTGAAAATGCAGTGGCAATACTAATAAGGGGTGCTCAGGACTAGTTGTTGATATTGTCGATGTAGTTCATCCACTCTGTTTACATGTTTCAGTGTTGTCCTCTGTGCAGCTCAGAGCATCCTGTTTCATGCTTATGTTTCAGAATCAAATCAAGTTTTCTGTCTGTGTTTTCCTGTTTATTCCACAAAGTATAGCAACAATTTATGTTACATTATTCTGTTGAGGCTCACTGAGTGGTGTGTACTTTTTGAGACAGTCCATTAGTGTGGTGTTGTATGATCACTAGAAATTCAGCAGAGGAATCTGAGGAGCTGAGAGATCCAAGTAGCCCAAAATTTTCCCACTGTTCTCAGGGAGCAAAACTAGATTTATTTTTAGATTTGCACCACCAGGTTTGTTTTTTTCAGATATGATAATGTAGAGGTGATGTTATGACATATATTCTTAGTGTTCTTCATTTGGATAGTGTATTTTGTATTTTGGTTTCATTGTTCAAAACTGCAGGCAAAAATGCTAGTTTTAAAAGGGGCTCTGTCAGTGACAACATTTTCAACCATTTCACAGTATTTTATTTCTCTGAAAAATAAATCTGTTCGCCCTGTTTTCAAAAAAAAATAAATATCTAGGATCAAGCATATGGTAGGAGTTCATTACCGTAATAAGAATACCATTATATTACACAGACAGTATATTACAGTGACAGAGCATTATACTCTTAGCGTGGACCTAAATGTACTAGCAGTATATCAATAGGGCAATTCATCCTTCATCTTCAAACTGATGAAGACACGATGGTTTTGCTGGCATTACCTCTATACTAACTTCTTCCACTAGGGCTCACACCTCCTCTCTTGCCTGGTTGACAGAACTGCACCAAGAGAAAATTGTGATGCTGACATTGTAAGGGATTTTCTTTTAAGAATAATTTAAACACTTAAGGGGTCAGTCTGTGTTCTCACTAATGAATGATCCCGCTATGTTTACACAGATTTTGATTATTTTACATGCAGACCTGAGACTGTTCTTTGGGCCATTTGTACAGTTATGAGATCTCTTTTTTTTTTTTTTTTTTATTTAAATGTGTATCTCTGTGCTGTGTAAAGAAAAAAGGTTAGTCGCCACCATAATTATTAGTCAAAATCTAATTTATTGATAATACACAGAAATCCCCCAGTGGAAACACATGGACTTTACCTCCCTTTAACAGCAGAGACTGTATAGCTCAACATTTGTTGAGGAGGTTCTCTGGGACTCATTTTTCAGGTTCTTTCTGCTCCATATTAAAGCATATCTCTCTCTGGTCCTCTTGCCTGCTCTTTTATTGATTGCTTCCTTACAATTTAGGATGATATTATAATGTTTCTAATTAGTCATATTTAAATTCCTTTGTTCTCAGCCTGTCTCAGATAATTAGTAAGAGCTGGTTTTCAGCTAGTTTTTCTATGTGAATTTATTCCTTTGTTAGAACTGAAAAAAAATGGTTGGTCTTGTTTATTTTTTTTTTTATTTGTTATGTCTAGTGTAACACAACTTTCTAGGCAGCATGTTTCTTCTTTCTTACTGTCATTTTTAATACATTTGGTTTTAACAAGGGTTCTGCTTTTCACTGGTAAATCATTGGTTCCTTTTGCAGGGGTCACCAAGTAGTTTAAACCAGTTGTATGACAAGACAGGTTGTGTAACTTATACATCTTACTGTGTGTAAACTAAAATCAGCATGTGTATATATAATATATTCCTGTCTGTGTAATACTCCTCAAAAAAAAACAGACTAAATTTGAGGCTCTCCAGCAGGTTTGCTGCTGTCATGTTGCACATTGCATCTCTCAGAAGGCATCTGTCAGTAGTTTCATCAAGTTCACAGCAACTAATGGTACTTCTTCGGTTCTTCTTAATCTCATCATCTCACTGGTATTTTTCATGAAACACTGGCCCTCCATCCAGCGCAGTTCTCTTTCTTTTATTAAGCAGTTTTGGGGGTTCATGCTGCACTGAATGGTGCTACTGTTTGGTAACAGGGATAGCTAAAGCATTTTTAATTCGTATGGGTAATGCTATGAGGCCAGATGAAGGCAAACAGCTAGGACCTACACTGTAGGAGCAGCACGTGGAGAACATTAGAGAATTTTATGTCATGAACTTCTTTTATATATTTTAATACAGCTTAGATGCAATTTGTTACTATCTGCTTTATTAAACCAATGGAGTTAAATCAGTATAAAATGGACTAATGTATTGTAGCATGGGGTAATCTGCTATGATTACTTCCAATGGCTTGTATGATCCTTACACTTTCAAATTAATGAAAAAGTGAGAAATTAATTTTTAAATACACACATAGGATTTTCTCATAGATTTGGGTGGTCTTTATCTGCTTGATTCTTATCATCTTCTCGGCAAAAATGTTGCATTCATACTTCCAATAAATATATTACTCTTTGTACAGTGTCTTTTTGTTTTTACTAAGGTTTGAAGAGTTGCATTACTCCTTGTTGTATACCTTTAAAAACAATCATATCTAATCAGAAGAACAGAATAGTGTTAAAATATAAAAAAGTGTGTAGCTGATCGCTAAAATGCCTCTTCAGGTCATTGTTTTAGCACTCACTCACATTTCACCAACTTTAGTACTTGAAGGGATATCCTTGCATCTTCTAGGATGAGGCCTGATAATTATTTTTTTTCTACACAGGAACTAGCTTTGCTTACTTGGAAAGGCATTGTCAGAACAACTAAAGGGATTTAGGTGCCCAGATCCTACTGATTGTTTTCCTTTAATTTGGGTTATTGAAGGTAACTGAGACAAGCAAGCATTCTAAGAGAAACATACCTGTATTTGTCTTAAAATCTGGCATAGTGAATGAGGGTTTAGATGAATTGTGCCCATTCTGTACAGTGTTCAGGGAAAGGGACTCACAAATGTTGTTGATGTTTCTATAGAATATGATTCTTTTTTACTCTGTTGTGTTCCTCACCACTTTGTAGGATCCCTGTGGATATAATTAGATATCATGCTGAAACTCACATAAACTGAATTTTGAAGAAAGGAAGCAGCTGGATGAGGATGTGTCTGTTGCTGAGGTTGAACAGTCAGCAAGGGAACAAACCCCCCAATCTCAAAGGAAATATACTGAAATATATCAATAGTTCCAGCGTATATTGGAAGATCCCCTAACTATAAGTTGAATGAATCATCCGCATCAGTTTTATATCTGCTCTTAGCTCGGTTAATAGCCATGTATTAAGAAATGTGCTAAGAGTCATGAAAGTTGTGTCTCCTACAGAGCCGTCTCATTATGCAGTACAGATACTAAATTGCTTTCTAAACTATAATTCTAAACAATTATTTCCAATTTTGTTTGTTAAGACTGAACTGCTTTCATATGGAAATGAAATGAGTTACACATTGGAGGAAGACTACATATAATAGCACACTATATGCTGTGTGCAGTATAGAATCTGTTTTATCATCTGAGTATAGAAATACAATTTCATCATCTAAAGTGGAGCTTTCATGGCATGGTAACCAAGAAAGAAATTTGTCTTTGTATATTAACATTCATCTTTTCCTTGGATACAATACAAACCAAAGACAGTTAACCACATACAACACTTATATACAGAATCTTAAAGACTAGTCTAATTCTCAGATATAAATAACCTGACATTTAAAATGAAGGGAGAAAATCCAAGCTTGTCCTTACCTATAGTATTGAGCTTCCATAGTCTTGAATAGAAATATTCAGTATGCTTGCATAAGTCTGAATTTTTGTTATGCTTATTACCTGCTGTTTGCTTTAACTAGTAAGTTTGAATTACCTTCTGACCAAAAATAATTCAATTATACTGAGGTGCGTAGCCTTTCATATGTTGAGGGGAAAATTGCGTTCAGTAATTCTTCTCATGTTGCCTTACCCAACATGAGAGGAAGAAAAATATTGCACGAATGTTTCATAGTCCAGTCCAACCCACTCTGAACTCTGATCTAAGCTTTGATCAGGGGATCGTTGTGGTTTAAAGACCTGTTGCCAGTAACGAAGAACAGACCAATGTAGGCAGAGTTTAAAGCAGCCATGTTTTGTTTCTCACCCCATCGGACAGCATTATGTCCTGTGCTGATTGACCATGGCCACTAGCAAAGGTCCAAGGACTTGGCCTCATATCTTTAGATCTGTAGCTGACAAATCACTTGTTCAGCAGTCACATTCCTTAGCAGTAAAATAAATCCATATCGTATATAAAAAATAAAATACTTAGTGATATTATGGCTGGTTTTATAATTATCCCAAATAGTGACAGTTAGATGCCTGTTTCATGCAGCTTCAAGTCTAGGTAGGGAAGATGTCTAGCTCTAAATCCTATCCTGTAGTAAATTACACTTGCAGTTCTTTGAGAGTGCAAAAAGAAAGATAGTTTTCAAATTTATTTGGTATCTGTTAGAAGACACAACACCAGGGATGACAGTGTTACCAGCAGTGTCTTGATAGATTGCCTGTTCACGTAGGTCAACAAAATGCTGTGGGATCTGCAGCTGTAAGAACATGTACCAGTTCTATGTCCCTTTTTTTTAAAAAAGTGTACCTTAAAGATATGGTGAGTTCTTCCTACATATACATGCTGGGCTGATAAAACAACAAATAATTAGTTATTCTCAGAAGATTTGATTTAACCCATTCCTAAATATCAGAACGTACATCTCTCCTCCGTTCTGAATTTCGGGAGCTGGCACTTTACCTAGCACTTTTTGTGTCCGCTTTCCAGATCACGTGAATGGTCACTGTACAAGTCCAACATCCCAGAGCTGCAGTTCGGGAAAACGACTTTCCAGCGCAGATGTCTCAAAAGCAAACCGCCGAGGGCCTGGGAGGCCCCCCTTCAGAAAAGCACAGTCTGCCGCCTGCATGGAGGTTTCTCTCCCAGTCACCACAGAAGGTGGGTGGCAATGAATATTTCACTACGTATTCTTGAATTTCTCACCAGGTGTGAAAGCAAATAAGCTTAGCATGGTCTTTGTCGTAGTCATTGCCCCGAACTGCTGTCTTCATCTGACTGTTTAGAATTAGAACAACCCCTGTGTGTTGGTGTTGTTACTAACAAGCCTGCTCCTGAGCACTGTGCTGCCTAGGGATGTGGTATGCTGAAACTTGCCGAACTCTTAGAGCCGTCCCCTCGCCTGTATGGATGGGGTGCTTTGTTCTGGAAAAGCGATTGTTCATATCAGCTTATGTACGGTTATTGTGACAGCTAGTATTACTAACGTTTTAAACTCTCATTGTCTCTACTTACCAAGTCTGAAAATAAGATATTTTTAGAATGTGAGTTCAGGCTTTACACATGTATATTTATATATCCATTGGTACTGAAGACTTTATAAAATTCCACAGCCCCTGGCCACTATTAACGGTAAAATTATAGCCCATAATCTAATCAATTTTTTTCTATTTATAATGTTTCTTGCTTTAATGCTTGAAAAAAGTCTTCAAATCTTGATCTACTTGAGTGCAGAGTTTTGATGAAACTGAGAGATACAAAGTGGACCACTCATGGCAATGCGTTGTGCTTAAAACTTAGAATAAGCCCATTTTAATTTCAGCAGTGCCAGCTATTTCAATGCAGATCATTTAAGCAGAAGCATTCAGCTGGTGTGTTTTTTTTCAGTCTCGGTAGTGTTCCCACTCTGCTGGTGGTGTCCTTGACCCTTGTCTGCCAGGGTTCTGGCTCCCCTGCATTCCTGCAATAGGACAATGCGTTGTCTGTGCAGAAAAGATTCAGTCTATCAAAAACTGAAAAAGAACGGCATCAAAATAAATGGTGTCGAACTGTAGTGTTAGTTGTATTCAATTTTAGTAATAGGTAAAATTTTAATAATATTTAAACAACAGAAATTATAGGGTTTAATATTTTAATAATAAAATAGTTAATTTGAACAATTAACTCTTTTAAAAATCCAGGTTTTAATTTTAATCAAGTTGCAGAATTATTTCCTAAGTGCCTAAGAGGTAATGATCTCCTTTGGTTATTGTCTGTGCTGTAGCATGGCCAGAACCCCCGGTGATGCTGTGAGTGACAGACAATGGACAACACCATGACCCTAGTCCTCTGTCTTGCAAGGAGCATTTGTATCCTAACCTGCCCAGTTGCAAAGGTGTCTGCAACATAGAAGTTCTTTATAGCTGGAACCAGTATCCCGTAGTTTTGCTGATCATTAATGGAGACAGACCAAGGGAAATTATATCACTCACAGTTTCCAATTTTGTATTTTTAATGCAAATACCTTTGTTACTAGTGGCAAATTGCTAGAATCTTTGATATTTTTTTTCTTTATGATAACATAATATAGCAAATTCTTTTTTAGCCTTTCTTCTAACTACTGTGGGGATCACACAACAGAAAAATAGTGTCTACATGTGTGAGACCCTATAAGAAAACATCCTAATTTGCCACACAGGATTCCAAGATCATGTTATTGGCTGAAATAGAACTGATATCACAAAGTCTGTTGCAGTGTCCTCCAGCAGCTACTTCCATTTGATTTAAGAACAGCATTTACCTACATTCACCCATGGGACACAGAGCAGAGCATGGTCAGAGGTTCTTTGCAAAATGGCTGTGCTCAACAAAGGTGTTACCATCTTCCAGCTATGTCATTAGATCTCTGGTAGAAGTCACCTGCCATCGCCAGAGGCTATCAGACCAGAACAGATGCTGGTGGATGAGGGATCCTTTGAGTTGTCCTTTCTGCTTAAGTACAGAAACATTTAGCTTAAACAGCTTTCTCTATTGAGTGACATTATCCAGCTCCCTTCACACTAAAGCAAATGAGAAGTGTCTATGTGATCTATTTTTCTGACTTTACTAGGCAAGTATTAACCTTCTGCAGAGGAACAGGGTCAAAAACTTGGGAGTAGTGACATTTTAACTGACACTGCTGTTTCTTCAGTGACCATCCAACCATCTCTCCTTTAGGAGAATGTTACAATATCATGGACTTTTCAAAGATTAAGTCATAGGCTGAACAGCAAAAATGTTAAATCGCCTTGTGGGCTTCGTGTAACATATGACAAAGTGTAATCCTCAGCAATCAGTTATAAGAAGTAATCCTGTTTAAATACTAAACCTACTATAAATTTTGGTTATAACTTGGATTAACTATGTGAACATTGTACTAAAGCAGATTTAAAGAGGTCTGAGGTGTTTATAAATTCCTGTGCATAAGGGCAGTTTTCATCTGTGTAATCACCATTTTTTCCTCCACATTAGTTATTGATGATAATCATAACATAACCCTTTCATCTGCCTCTTTTTATGTGCCACACAAATATGGTAAGTACTGTTGTTATATAATGTCTCTTGGTGGAAAAAATATCACTGCCACAGCAGTTTCTATTGCTGTGTGTTTTTCTTCATCCAATGTAGTACCAAACTCTTCTGCAAGTCTTGTATGCAGATAATGCTGCAATATCAGCACTATTTGTACATAACGGGGCCACGGTGCTACCTAATTCTTTTATGCTGCTGCTTTTTTTTAATCCTCCCATCCTTCCAGAGTAATTAGGGTCACTGGCAGGCAGAACCTGCAACCCCCTAAGGTCCTACTGACCCTTGCATACAAAACATATAGTAATACAGTGATACTTTTGATGGCATGATGATGCTTTCTGTGTATCCCTGTCATGAAAGAGTCAGTTTCTGTTGTTCATCACTAATTATAATACCTATCAAATTTAATATTAAAGTACATCTTTTTCTAGAGATAATAATGTAAATTCCTTTCAGGGACATAGAGTAAATTCAAGTAGGGGATATAAAAAAATCCCTATTTAAAAGTATCAGTGGTGTCACTGAATTAGTATGACAACTCTTCGTAAGGTCATTGAAATGACTGCTGCGAGAAAAAGCCAGGCAATCTTTACAGGAATTTATATTAACACATAATATGGTGGAGCACGGTTTGGGTTTGTCCTTGAGTGTTTGGGTTTGTGTACCAGTCACTTTTCAGCAGGTCTATAGACTAAAATAATTTTCTGATTGTTTATATTCTCTCATTAAGACAAAGCCATCTGTCCAACTTGTCTACACTTTTTTTTTTTCGATGCTTGAGGTATTAATCTTTTGACTTCTAGCTCTAGTAACTGATCTGTCTGGAATGACTGACATTCCACCATTCTTCATGCATCTTGAATTTCTAGACATACTGTTTTGGCAAGCGGTTTGATTTATTTCTGAAGGTTTTTATACTAAATAATATAGCAGAAGGTGGTATGGTCCTTGAAAGATTCTTAGGCTAGGAGTAAAGAGGAGGGTGAGGGAGAAGGAAGATGAGAAGATAAAAGATTTGAGAAAGAATATACTGAAAATAAGCATTCTCTCCAAAATGTGGAACTGGCTTTGATAAAAAACCTTCTGGTTGGGCTGTTGCAAAACAAAAAGAATAAATCCTCTCTGTGCTAAGAATTTATTGGCTACTTAGGAGTATATGCTGCAATAAACAATAAATGTATTCACAAGAAATGATTTATTTTTTTTTATATTCTCATGTGGTGAATCAAGATACATATTTTGTGCCCTCGTTAGAGAGGTGGTATTTCAGGTTAGGATTTGGCAGGATTTTATTATTCTAGCTGAGTAGAATTTTGATTAGAGATTTCTATCTCTGTAGTGTTAAGCACTTTTTAAACATAAAAAAAAAAAGCCTTTGTGTGTGGGTAGATGGTTCTTACCTTTTCTTAAGCCAGTCTCTGAGGCACTGATAATACTTTGAAGCTTTTTAATAATGCTTCCAGATCCTGCTCTTTACCCTTGCTAATTGATTTGATTAAAAAGATTATACGTTTTGGTGACTAATCATAAAATATCTATTTGAATAATGAATCAGTCTTCCCCTCTCACACTGCCTTTCAAAATCTACTTATTTAAGTCTGATTGTTTGGTCCAATAGGAACTCTATTTCCAGCATTTTCATCAAGTGTATTTTCAAGCAACTTTCACACAATAAATTCTTCTGACTTCATTCCTTTTAGCTGATTGTCAATATTTCGCTGACTCTTTATCAGTGCAGAAGATACAGAAAAGCATTTTTGAAGAATGTCTTTGCAATGATGAATCACAGGAAGAAAATCATGGGGCGGGGAGTGCCTTGTTTTCTGCTGGTCAAAATATTGCAAACTCTTCAGTTTCATAAAGTGCTGATATTTCTTCCATGGTCATAGAAGAATAATTCAAAAGCCAAGTAACAGTCGCAGAGGAGTGGTGTCAATGCTTGTATGGTTACTGTTACTGCTTAAACCTGTCTTTCCCAGTATCCTCATCTAACATGGAAAAACGTGAAAAGCTCTAAAGCTTTTTAAACTCAAGTAGATTTTGTTACAAGCTAAAGATTACTGCTATTTCAGTTTCAAAGCCTCATAATTTTTTTTTCTCCCCAAAACACTAGTATGTAGATCAAATACTTTGTTATGGTTATATTTTTTGTCAATAATTAGCCAGGCTTTTAATACATCACTTCTCAAATACCATTTATGCTATTTAAGATGTTAGATATTGTCCTGTAGTATCTTCTGGTTTCATAAATGCAGTATTCTCACAGCTATACTAACAAATTCTGTAGTTGCTCAATATTCTATATCTAACTTTAAAAATAAATTAGACTTTTACAAGTAATTAATAGTATATTATTGATTTGAAACAATCTTGTTTTCACATACTTTTAAGTAAGCTCTTTCTTCCTTGAAATAATAGAAGAATTTATTTGCATTATAAACAAAACCACAGATATAGGAAATTCCATAGTTGCACTTCTAAATTTTAAACTTCTAGTCCTTTTTGACCAGAAGTTTTTAGATTTCAGGAGTTACTGATTACATTTTTTGATAAGGCTTTCTTGCACAGGGCATAAACTACATTTTTTATTATCAAGTTAACATTGTGCTTTTAAATATCAACAGCAATAAAAAATGTACATGAATGCAAATTGTTCTTACTCAAGAAAATCCTTACAGAGATTCTGTCCCGTGATAACATCCTGTAGAAAGGGAATGTGTGTTGTCTCCAAGCTTAGTGGATTTCCTTGCAGGCTGTAGCCATTTGCACTGATCATGTCTCCGTCTGTTCCAGCTCTGGGCTCCAAGTAGCACCCTATTTTTTCTGCAGGTGTCCTCACAGAAACATTGAAATAGGGATTATATTAACCTTTTGTTTAGCTTCTTTGGTGAAAGTGTGCAACCCTGCCTGGCTCGCCTTCCATCCTGTTGCACAGATCTAAAACAGTCCATCTCAGTCTAAGAGCTAATACTGCATAGTTGTTAAACCCGTTAGAGCCCCCTTTCTGTCTAGAACAGCAGAGATCCCAACCTGATCAAGAATTTCAGTGTAGATTAATAGGCCCAAAACATCTGCTCTTTTTGTGCATAGGAAAAGAAAATTTGTATTTCAATTGAATTTTTAATTGTAATTTTAGATTAAAGAAAACACTGAATTAAAGAAAACAGTGACGTTGGAGAATAGAAATAAAATTGTTGTGAGAGGAGACTTCATATGGTGATAGTTGTATAGCTAGCGGGTATACGGATGTGTGCACCGATATGTATGCTGGCACGCAGTCCTCTTTGCATTAATAATTATTACTAACTCTGAGAAGTCTTTCGGATTTGATACTTCTTGGTTATTGTTTTTCTCAAGCATTACGGAATCACAGAATGGTCAGGGTTGGAAGGGACCTCTGGAGATCATCTAGTCCACCCCCCCCGCCGGAGCAGGGTCACCTACAGCAGGTTGCACAGGACGGCGTCCAGGCAGGTTTTCAATGTCTCCAGTGTGGGAGATTCCACAACCTCTCTGGGCAGCCTGTTCCAGTGCTCTGCCACCCTCAAAGTAAAGAAACATTCTGCTTTTGTACGCCACTTCAGATTCTCCAAAAGGTTCTCTCTGCCATGACTTGCTAGTTGCCATCAAGAGCTTGTGCTGGCAGACTCTGCCACTTTTTTCCTCCTTGCCTGCATTCACACAGAAATTGGAGCGTTCTGTATATGTATGTCCATATGTGGTTGTATCATATGTCTTAGGAAGAAAGTAAAGGCAGAATGGAGTTTTTCCTTCGAAATGTTTTGTTTGGAAATCTATTTTCTTCCATCAGCAGCGATAGAAAACTGTCTTTCTTTTTTTTATTATTTCTCATTGTGTAGTTTTTAAGTAGTCCAGCTTTATCACCCTTGACTAGAAAGGCCATTTACATCTTAGCGCTACAAACTTGCCTCTGAACAAGGAATCCTAACAATGATTTGCTGTGCATTGTAATTTTCTGTTTGAATTTGAATTTGCTTTAGCTTTTCTTTGAAATAATTCAGTTTCAGCATTTACCTCAGCTTTTGATTATATGTAGTTAAAATTTGATATAGAGCACTTGAATTGAAATGTCACTGAGAGCTGGCAAAACGAACCACTCAAGAATATTTAGTCATTATCTTTAATCACCTTATCAACAATTCTATGGCAAGTACAATACAATTTCCATTTTAATAGATCCAGCATACTTTTATCCTTGAAGTTTTTCTTTTGCATCTGTATATAGAATGACAAAAACTGTTGGGGAGATAAGTTGTTTTTTCTCTTGTGATACAGACACATCAAAAATAGTGGCAACTGGTCCTAGGAGTAAGGGGACAATTCAGCCCACCTACTTCAATCCATCCCTTTAGGATGCAGTCTGAGAGAAAGTGCTTCTGAGAGTGAATGCCCTAACAAAATAAATAGGGCGTGTCACTTGCCCAGGAAGTCTGGTAGAGGACATATCTAAAAAGTAGGTTGTTATGTCAAGAAGGGAGCCCGGTTTCCAGACCCTAGCAATGGTGTTCGAGTTCCCCAGAACACATTCATATCTTATATTAGGACCAGAAGGGCCAGAAACCTTAGGCTCAGCCTCTCTGCTGAGCATCGTAGCCATCAGGGGCTCAGCTTTCAGGGGAGACAGGAAGAATGCTGTTCCTCGTTATACCTTGTTGCCACAGATGCAGAAGGCATGGATGGATGGAGTCGGTCCTCTTAGACTGATTTGTGTCTGCAGCTTACGGCCTCCAACTTTCTGTTGAGTGCTCAATCACTAGACTGCAAAAAGCCAGTGGAGCTGTTGTCATTTAGACAGAATCATAATCTTTGTCGGATCTAAACACTGTTTTCCCTCAGAGGTTTAAGTGGAGTTTGTGTGTCTGCCTAAATCTGGTCACAACCGAGGTTGCCATGCCCTATGTCCGTAGAAAAAGCAGTGAGGGGAGGTTGTCTAAAGACCGAGATGCCTTGTGAAAGAGCATGTTTAATGGCCAGGAAAGGCCCGGAAAGAAATGGTGAAGAGCCTTGCATGGAAGCATGTGAGCTGCTGGTGTCTAAATTCCAACTCTATTGTGCTAGATAGACTTCATGTTTGGTTTTACCTTGGAGTACATTTTCTGTCAGGTCTAGTAGGATGTTAGGATCCACTTGTTTCCTTACAGGAATCTGGAAATTTTCCTTGTTTTTTAAAACAACCACCTCAATTAAATTCTTATATTCAGTGAATGTCTAGTCAGTTTTAATTTAAATGATGACTTGATTCCAAGTTAAGCTAATTTCAAACTGTACTCTAGGCATGCTGAATTTGGAGGGTGTATTTTGCACTGCATACTCAACTTTAGCATTCTTTTGCTTGCCAGCAGTAGCTTCAGATCAATATAAACTGGGTTTCTACATCTGAAATAATTTTTGAAAAATTTTTGAAAGTGGAACACACCGTTAGGTGGTTCCTGGTACTTCTGTGGCAGAATGGAATATGTGGTGGGCTGTTGTGTATAGAGAACTAGGGAAGAGTACAGGAATATTCTGAGATTGTTCAAGTTATGTGATAATAGCTGTTCCAAAGGGTGTTTTTTAAGCAAAGCTTTTCTAACTTCACTTCAGTTACACAAGCAGAGAATCCATCGGGGNCTGTTTTGACTTTGTTATTGAATGAAACCAAGGGTTTTCTTCTATAATGCCTGTTCTCTCTGCCTTATTCTTGGGTACTTCCACATATGAAAGGTATACAACATACCATTCTTTCCCAAACCATCAATGTTATGAAAGACGCTTCAGCAGAATGGATATTTTAGGTTGGGGTTTATGTTCTGGAGAATTGCGATGCCTTTAACTAAAAAACATATGCCCAAATTTATAACCTATATCCAAATTGAGCTTTTAGTGATCTGAACGTGAAGGCAGTTTCCTTGTATAAGTAAAGGGAAGTGATTCACACAATTGAATATGGAGGTTTGATAGATTACTTACTGTAAACATCTCTTGCATTTTTATCTTTCTGTAAAAATGCTTATTTCTAAATCATTTGCAGAATGAAGAATCGTTCTGCCCTAATAGTTGCCTTCTGTTTTTAAGACATGCTGGACTAAAATCTAAGCCTGAACTTTTCCATATTCTGGAAATATCAAAATAAAGATCCAAGTCTTGTGACTTGAATTTATTTTCTCTCTCAGGCCTTTATTTGCCATCATTTACATCAGTCTTGTTTCAGTATAATTCTGTGAAGCCATTCACGTTACACTGCTATAACTGCAGTAACTCCCGGACAATACCTTTCAGAACTTTTTCCAGGGAGGGTCAGGCGTCCCACAGGTGTGAACTCCGTGTAAACACAGACATAGCCACCCTGGTTTGAATGCTCTGCAAGTAGTATAGTCTTTTCAACATTGTTTTAGGGAAACTGATTTGAGTTGATCCTGTAGGAAATAATTCACAGTAAAATTCCAGGTTATTATCGTGTTGTCTGTGCTGAAGAGAACTTCTGCTGCTTTCTAGTGAATTGCTTTTTGTGGAATGGAGCTTTTAGAGTGGTGCTATTAAAATGTGTTTGAAGATGTTTTTAGCCAAGTAAACGTGCAGTGTTCTTAAATGTGTGACAGCCTTGCAGCGTTACTTCCTGCCCCTTTCTCCTCTGTGTTGCTGAAGCATTGCCGTCAGTAATATGGTTCTGTCTCTGTGTCTCTGTGTGCAAATTCATGTCTGAAGTATAATTTCCTCTACTGTGTGTTTACACTGGCATTCAGAGCTTTGCATGCTTTCCTAACTATATAAGTTTAAAAGTGACAGATTTCTCTTAAAATTTTAAGATTTTGATCCTTAAGCTGGCAAATGTTTTAATAGTTGTGTTAGTTTCTGTTAGGTCTGGTATTTGGGATTAAAACATTTAGAAGCCTCCAAGTGAGGAGAAGATAGACCATTTAACTTTGTTTCCAGAATATAGCAATTTCCATATCAAAAAGGGTCAATTTTTTTATATGTTTTATAAGCAGATCTATTACTCGGTATGTTAAAGGAGGAAAGGACCTATAAATAACATCCAAGACACTGACAGTCAATTGCAAAACTCTCCAGTAATAAATGTAAACATTTGCAGTGAAAATGTTGATCTTTGTCACTGGTAGTTGTCTTTCATTCCTCATAACAAGGGATACTTTTACTTTAATAATTCTTAACTTCCAGAAGAAAATGACTTTATGCTTCTGTGTTAGTGCTAAATCCATTATTTTAGAATAATCACAATGGCAATTCCTTGGAAGAGATGTGAGGAAGTGTTCCCCTTACAAAGCCTTTTCTGCAGTTGAGAAAAGAGAAGTCAGAACATTCCCCTGAAGATCCACAAGTCAGTGGCATAAATATTTTCATTAGTATTCTCCCTCTTTTTTTTTTTTCTTTTTTTAATTCCATGGGAAAGCAAGGAAATTCCTTTTCTTTTTTTTCCGGTGGGAAAAAAAGAAGGAAGTTAAAAAAAAAAAATCTCTGCAAATGCTTTGTAAAGATGACAGTTGACATGGAATCATTTACTCAGATTATCTTTTTTAATTCTCAGAAACTCCCCGAACCCTAAATTAAATCTTCTAGACACCAGTGCACTGCAGAGGGACAGCTCTGTGGTGCAAGAAAAGAGCTAGGACAGTAACTGCTCAGGGCTGCTTTCGTATAAATGTCATGATGACGGTTGGCTCAATTGTTCTTGTCCTTTTGCAATGCATGCGATTTTGTGGCAGTAGGTTACATTTCCAGACGGGCAATGCTTCAGCAATTACATGGAATCAGTACATTCTCACACGACGAGCATCACTATACTGCTCACACATGGATGAACAAAGGTAAGCCTCAAAAACACTGGCCTTGTTTTTATCCTAGCATGTGAGTTGAAAGTGTCCTGTGTGTTTTTGTTCAGTGAGATGGGTAGCGAGTTAGAGGTTTTGCAGTTTCTTTTACATCAGAAGCCTTCTATTTGGATGCTGCTGCTCAGAGCTGGAGTTTAGTAACCAGAAATTGGCTCCTGAGTGTCCGTCTGCATCTCACTAACCCAGACCATGCATAGGACAGAGGGCTGAATGAAAACATTTTGAAGAAAGCAGGACTACTCTTAGGAGAGTAGTGGTGTTTATATTGTGTGGCATTAACCCATGGAATGCAGGTTTTTGAAAGGCACTGACTGCAGATAATAACGCTTTTGCTCAGAGCTGTTCATAGTCTAACAGCCTGAATAGCAGCATCTCCGAAATGATAGTGGCTCGTTAGCTCTCAGGGGACACTGGACCCCTCTGATGGTGCTCTCGGCTCCTCTGCTGCTAGCTGCAGGACAGCCTGGAGACCTATTTGGGAAAAAAGAAGAGACAAGAAATCGAGGTCTACAAGGGGAAGAGGAAAAAGGACACGGTCGCCTGAGAGAGAGATGGCTGGGTGGGAGCAGAAGGGTTATGGGAGCTGGATCTGTGCCTCTCAGAGAAAAATGAATACTGGACTCCCTCAAAGCGGGAGGAAATTTAGAGGCAGGAGCAAACTTATGAGAGTGTCATGCAGCAGGATGTTCTGCAGAGGAGGAGAAGAGGGAAAGAGAGCTGAGGAGCAGAAAAGTACCTGCCTTTCACATCTGAACATCAAGTCCCCTTACTGAAGCAAAAGGGGTCCAAATAAGCTCTGTTTGACCTAGGTTACAGGGAGCAACTGGAAGTGGTTCTGGTTCAGACTCATGCAGAAAGATGTGGTAGCTGACATTCTTGCTACACCTGTCATGCAGTGCAAGATAAGGAAAATATAAGAGAAAACCCAGACTGTGGCGATTTGATTAAGGATTACTACAGGTTGGCAGTGTTCGTCTAGGACAACTTTTAGAAGACGGGACATCATTTTAAACCATGTCAGTCATGCTAGGAAAGGATATGGCAAGTTTTTAAAATTTCCCAAAGAAAGTGCTTTGATGTTTCTCTAGGATGCAATGGAGTGTTTTCTAAATAGAGAATTTGGAGTATATGAGAAAGGAGTCCCAGGGAACAGGCCTAAGCTAAATTTTGTCTTGAAATCTAGGAAGAGGAGAGATTTCTGCCTTGCTTTAGAGCTAGCCAATAACGTCACATGGTGACTGCAGTCTTTCATAGGTTTTGGTTTGCTTTCAGATATGTTTAATGGCATCAAATTTTGACGTGTCGTGCTCACTTTTAGAATTTCAGTTTGAGTAGTGTATTTAATAGAAAATGGCACAGTATGTTCCCAAAAGTGTCCCAAAGATTTTATCTGTTAGTGTCAGTTCTGCGAAGATGTATTAGTTAACTGTACTGCACAGGAGTGAGGAACATTTCTTGTTAATTGAGGGAGGGAGAAAGCTTGATGACACATGCAAATGGCACATTATATATTTTAAGTTCCGTGTATGTCGCCTACACTAACTGCATTTGTCCTTTCAACATCTTTTTCAGTTCGAGCACCACCGTATTTGAATTTTATGTGACTGTGATATTAATACACCTGTTAAAGAGAAAATGAATTACATAACATATTTTAAAAATTAGTTACCCTTGGGGGGGGGGGGGCAGGGCAGGGGGGGAATATATATTTGTGTGTTGTGTGTGCAGCCCTGATGATCTCTGCCTTGACATTGCTAAGGCATTCTTTACCAAGCAGCTGTTACTGTGCTTGGGAGGGAGCTGGGCCAACCAGTCCACTGCAGAAGCACAAAGTGCTTGGGGTTATGGGAGACGCTAATTCTCAAGGTATTAGAAGCTGCGTATGCACACGAATAAACAATCCCAGTTTTATGCAGATATATTTAGCAGTACTGAGCCAGAACTAGAAAGCTACAACAGTGCCTACATGAAGAAGGTGAAACGGGGTGAGGGCAGTGTTTGGAAGTTCAAGTAGATGTCAGTTTTTCTTGCATGAGAGAGGGGGACTGACGTGCCAGGGATGGCTATTCTGTAAAGCTACTGTTTGACAAGTTACGGATGCCCTCAAAGAACAGAAGTTGGGCCAAGTGTAAAAGAGCAGCAGGAGAATCTTCCCCCATCCCTGTGTGCCAACTTGTAAGATGGCGCATGTAGTAACGCTTGCTATGGTTCCAGCAGTGCTTTGCCGTGGTTCTCTCCAGTCTTTCCCAGCCAGTTACTGTGAAGAGGATAACTTCAGCAGTTTACACTGAGTCATCTGGGTAGGGGAATGCATTTCCCAGCTGAACTGCCACTTCTGGTGGAGAGCAAAAACCATATATACAATATGAAGCTTAGCCCAGTTTCAAGTTGGAGTACGTCAGAAAGTCCTTTTCTAATTTTATTCTTCAACTATAGCAGAAAGTATTCCTCTTTCTAGACATTTCTACTGGCTCTGAAGAGACAGCACGCTCTTCTGAGCTATAAGAAGAATGATTTCATACCAGACACAGATCTATTTCATAATGACAAGTTCAGAAGTGAGCCTTTTATCTCAGGTCTGATAGCTTCAACTATTTCTCCATCTCCAGAACCTCCTGGTCCTCTAGTCATTATAGTTGCAGAAGAGCATGTGAGGTTTCCAATGATCTAAGCCCTATCTCTGACTCTGGGTTGGTAGAGAGCAGCACTGGCACTAGTTGTTCTGCAAAGACTGTGCTAGCAGCCAGCCCTACTCCCTTCTTCCCTCTGGCTCCTTTACTCTTCAGTAACTTTTTAGCCTCAGTGTGTTGCCACTGACAGTTCCTGCTACTGCCAGAAGCTCCCTCGCACAGCTCTGCACTTCCAGCCTGGCACTAGGCAAAGCAAAGCAGAGATCCTTAGCCCTACAGCAGTCAGACCCTGTTTGTTATTTTTTCCTCTCTGAAAAGCTCAGAGAGTGTCTCCATATTTGCAGTAGGGACAATACGGCTCTGTCTGCAGCCAGCTCTTGCTCTTGCCTGCTAAAATTTAGGTGGGAAAGTGAACAGAGCCGGCTCACCATGCAGTTGTTGCCAAGGGCACAGAGCACGTTTCTCACTGCAATCCCTGGGAAGCCAGAGCTGATTTGTACCCGGAGACATTTTGGATGCTGGGATCAGTTTAGCAATGGGTGTCTTTTCCTGAGAGAGCGGTTATTAATAGCTTGACAAGAAACGATGGCTGTGAACGCAGTGCTAGAACGTCCTAGCGACAGAAGGAAGAGCAGAGCAAAGGACACATGCTCTGAAGTTGGTAATGGCATCTCCCTTCATGTCCTGCAGCAATGAGATACATGGATTAATTTTAAATGCATTGGTAACATATGGGTCTAAAATTATTTCATGCTATTTAGAACAAGTCCTTTGAGCTAAGGCCGTTGTAAATTCTAATTAGTCTATGCTAATCTCCATAATAAGCAGCTATTTCTAATGCAGATCTAACTGATGAGGTCTGACAGCATTTTCCATGCTTATTTATACGCTGGCAGCAAGCTGGTATCGTGCTAGTATCAGGATGTTTGCTCAGGTTATGAAAACTCTGTATTTTCTGTACTCTGCAGGGAGTTTGTATTTGCTGCAGGCTTGTGTCTATTCTAGGATTGCCAATTTATGCCTGTTTGCTTATATTTATTTATGCAGAAAATAGGGAAAACTCCTTCAGCCGTTCCCGAAGCTCCAGCGTGTCCAGTATCGACAGGGACTCAAAGGAGGCAATTACTGCTTTGTACTTCATGGAGTCCTTTGCCCGAAAGAATGACTCCGCCGTCTCCCCCTGTCTCTGGGTTGGAACGGGCCTCGGTATGGTCTTAATCCTCTCCCTTAATCTGCCTGCTAGTGACGATTTACGGCAGTCAGAGCCAGTGATGGTGTCGCCAAGTGGTAAGAGTGCAGCTCTTTTCCTGTTTATTATCTGTCTAGGTACAACAGGGGGAATAACTGCATGATTTTGTATAGCCTTTTGGGCAGAAATTTCTCAATACGTGTATCAAGCAATGGTCACTCACTACACAGAGGGAACACAGGTAAAGATGCTCACAAGAGACTCGCAGCTTCATGAATTGAGTCACTTTGGCTGTGTTGGTTCTGAAATATTACCTTGTGTCATGGGCAAAGTTACATGTCAGGGTAAGGGAAATTAGCAGAGTTCCTTCATATTGTGAAATTATAGTCCTGTGTAGAGCTCTGATGCAATCCTGTCATCTGGGGTGCTCTGAACAGTTTGGCTGTCTCACTATCAGATTGCTGCAGAGAAGCAGAAGGGAGTTCAGGAAAGGAAACAAAAATTTTGGCAGGTTGGTGTACCAGGAGAGATCCTTGGCCGAGTGAGTGACAGATGGTGTAGCAGAGAGAACAGAGGGCTGAGAGAGGTCAAGTCTGAGGAGAGGCAGTATGTGCTTAGTATGGTCAAAGTAAAATAATGACAAAAATCAGAGGATGCGCAGGAACAGAGGTTTCCCACCCCCCCCCCATTTGTTTAGAAAAACAGTGCTGGAAGGCCACCAGACTAAGGAGAGCAATTTTATTGCTGCAGAACAAATATCCTACCAGTATAACATCGAGATAAACAACAGCCTATCTTTATGGCATTGTAGCATGTATTATAAAGATTATTTGGTATAGACTGCCTGAGACCTTTTCAGTACTGTGGCAGGCTGTTTGCTCACCTTCTTGTGTGGTCAGGAAGACCCGAGCAAGGAAGACTTGTCACCTTAGCTACATTAACCTGTTTGCTCTGTTTACAAAAGCTGAATGTCAGCTGCATTGCACGCATTCACATTACTGACAACCAGTTTAATTGCGGTGCCAGTGCCAGTGAGCAGAAATTATATTTTGCAGGCACAGTTCTGACACTGAAAGGAGCCGTGCTGACCTTTGCGTGCTTGGACTGCATGGGGACATTGACACATCCACCGTATGAAGTATGGAGGGACCCACACAGTGCTGATGACAGTGAAAAAACAAGAAAAAGAAAACTTGTCATGCATTCCCCTTCATCCTCCCAGGATATGGGTGATCATCAATTTGCAGTCATTTGTTCAGAAAAACAAGCCAAAGTCTTCTCATTGCCTTCCCAAACATGTCTTTATGTCCACAACATCACCGAAACGTCCTTTTTATTGCGAGCAGATGTGGTCACCCTCTGTAACAGCGTCTGTCTGGCGTGCTTTTGTGCCAATGGGCACATCATGACACTGAGGTACTTATCTAACTAATCTTGCGGCAAAACTAAACTAAGCAGTGGCCCAGTGCCGTCACGTTCCACTTGTGTTTGCTCCAGAGGGCCTGGTGCTCTGCACTAACTCCCTGGTGGGTGCATTCAGTGCCCTGCCTTGCCCACTGCCATACTGCTCCTTGGCCTGTCTGCACAGGGGGAGTTCAGGCAGCTGCACAGCAAAGCAAACTCCTGTATTTCGTAGTAATTCCCCCACCCATGACAATTGATGGCTCTTGATTTTTAACTATCATAAAAGAGAACCCTGATAATTTTGCTCATTTATGGTAAGTCAGGTATAGAGGAGCATAGAAAAAGTCAGGCATAGAAAGGGTATTTTTTATCCACTGTGAAGTAGCAAGTCCCACTCTTGCTGTTTTGGAAGATTTTCCACTCAGAGCACCTGGTTTCCCCTCCTTGTCACCTCCGCCATTGAGCTGACTGTGCGGTAGCCCTGGAGCTGTGCCCGTGGCTTGCCGCACCCCCTTTCCCCAGCCAGGCTGTTTACATTTTGGCAAGTGCCATCCAAAATGGTGAACCAGGAGAAGCTGGTGGACAGCAAAAGCGATGCTGGAGCCTTTGTCTGCAGGGTGCAAGCAGGGCCCTGCCGTGCCCTTTCCTGCAGATGCCCATGCGATGAGTGCAGGACAAGCCTCACCCTGCAAAGTGCCCAGCCACGTTGCACAAGCCATACTGTGCCACATGCACATCCCAAATCCAGACGGTAGCAGAAGCCGAAGGGTCATTGAGGCAAGGCAGCTGAAACTTCTCCATGCAAGGAAATGAAGTAGGAAGGCAGCGTGTTTATGGCAGAATTGTTCAGCTTAGAGCTGCACTTTAACTATTCCAGTTACGAAAAGCATAAACGTACATGCAGGTTTAAAATGCAGGCACAGAGCAGGTGTACCATGTGTGGCAACTGGCGACTAACCTAGGTATCTGCTCCTCTTCAGCTTGCCCAGCCTTCGCCCACTGCTGGACATCAACTATTTGCCTGTGACGGACATGAGGATAGCACGGACCTTTTGTTTCACTAACGAAGGGCAAGCGTTGTATCTCAGCTCTCCCACAGAGATCCAGCGCCTGACGTACAGCCAGGAGATGTGTGACAATCTGCAGGTAGGGCTCAAACCCTTACTTCATCACCTTTGTGTTTGTGTGGGAGGGCCGGTGGCCTGAACCATCCAATGTAAATTGCCACGTGTTTACTGCTAGATTTTAGGATTTGAGGTGAAGGCTGTGCTGCGGGAGCGGGACGGACATGTTTCTCTCCGCTTGCCCTGGCTGAGTGATGCCAAAGCAGCAGAGAGAGGTCAGCAGCTCTGTCGCTGTTTGGACTTTTTCATGACACTGTCACCCTGCTCCTGTGCCCGAACGGCTGGCCCGAGCCTACAGCCTGCCTGCACGTAATTGCAACCTCTGCTGGTTCTGTACGGAGGCAGATTTGTGCCCAAATGGGACTCTTCACAGCCTGCTTCTCTCAAAGTCCTACCGTAGGAAAGACCAACTGTTAAAAATGACTGAAGGGAATGAAGGGGAAGCTACAAACGGATAGCAGCTATGGCAGTTGGTACCAGCACATGTCCAACCACACAGCAACTGCCTCAGTGAAAATGTGAATTCCTTCCAACATTTTTATCGTTTTTAAATTTTACTCTAAAAATATCTTAATACCTGCAGCTTTCAGTAGATAGGTAGGAGCATGAGACAAACCAGTGTGGTTAGTATCAAAAACTGTGCTCTGTTTTAATATATTTTTTTAGTTATTTATCATTGTTTTTACCTCAATAACTGGTACTCCCCTTCTTCCACATGAGCAAAGCACCTGCCATTGTACATTAAAATACAGTAGCTACAGAAATGGTCTAATTAAAATAATTTATTTTGAGCAAAAGGTCTTTACAATGTTAGATTTGGGTTGGTTTTTTTTTTTTTTTACAATGAAAATGCAAATTAAAATGTCATTTACTGAAGAGGCGGAATTGTGAGAGGTTACAGGGAGAAACATGAGTAATAAAAGGGGAAAAAAAGAAGAGAGGGGACTAAGTTCTAGGTTATATAATAAGCAGTAAACCAGGATAGAAATATAAAAGAAAGGGTCCTGCCAGCACTCATTATGCCCTAGGGAATAACATGTGCTGAGCTGCTCAGCTCACATCACAGCACTGTCTGTCTCAAGTCTGAAAATCACTGTGAGGAGCGAGCATTGCACACCAGCTTTTGCACATCGGAGACTATTTTGCAGGGAACCAATTTTAAAATAATGAAAAGGTTTGATCAATGTATCTTAGAAGATGGACCTATCAGAGGCTGTCAGAAGCTAGATTATTTTTTTTATTAACCTTAATAGCATCGTATAACAACCAACCAAAGGGAAACACAGCCCTCGCCTCCCTGTTCTGCTGGTCTGTGGCTGCTTATATCTTGGCTTGAATGCAAAAAAGAGGACAGTAAAAGGCTTGCACAGTTGTCGTATGTGTACAAAAAGCAGATGACCCAGTATCACCTGCTACCGGGGAACACAAGCCAGGCTGCATGAGAGCCTCCACTTAGGCTCAAAGGGCTGCAGTAATTTTTCTCCCCAGAGCAGGTGACTGTGCAGAGGAGCAGTAAGTATGAGTCACAGCGCTGCCCTCGCGGCGCTCGGCCGCCCAGGAGCCGAGCGCTTTGTGCAGCACAACAGCTGTATCTGCCTGTTGGGGCTTGGACGAGCAAACACAGAGCTGAGCAACAGGGCAGAACTGTTCTCATTGCACAGCCTCACTGGCTTCAAACACTAATGGGACTGTACGCTTTCTTTACCAGTTTTATTCCGGAGAGCCCACTTTTCCTAGTACTGCTGCAAATAAATCTGAGTCTGAGATTTGTTCGGGTCGACTGCTCCAAGATCTGGCACCGCGACAGTGCCTTCAGACATGCTTATTTAGCATTACTGATGGCACTGCCAAAATGCACAGCGGGGGAGCGGGGGAGGTTGTATGGAAGGTGATGGGGATTTCGTTTTTTTTAAAAAAAAAAACAACAAACCCACAAAAACCAACCAAACAACAAACCACCAAACTCTCTGAACTACTAGCAAGCACTGAACTCAGGTACACTAGAGAGAAAACAGAGAGTGCCGGCCCTGCTTGCCTGGATAATCACTACAGCAAAACAGATAATTGACAACAAATCCTTTATTTAATTATAGTGTTGCCTCTGCTGTTTCTAGGCAAAATGTGAACTTATCACTGATAGTTTCACTGTATTGCTTATAATTTTTTCTCTGTGGTAATGAACATAAGGCAGGGAAGTGACAAACGAGGTCCCTTTGAAAGCATGAGTGAATCTAGTTAGCCCAAGTATTTGCCTGTCATGAAATATAAATGCTAAGTACTCAATTCTGTTCACACAACAGACTCAAAAAATAGTTAATTAGATCCAAGGCATGTGGCTCATTAATGCAAATAAATCAAACACCTAGAACTGCTTTTATCTCACTAATTTTTCACATGGACTTTTGTCTGACTTTGCCTAGGACATGCTTGGGGACTTGTTTACTCCTGTGGAAACACCAGAAGCCCAAAACAGAGGCTTTCTCAAAGGGCTTTTTGGAGGAAGTGGACAAGCTTTTGACAGAGAGGAGCTTTGTAAGTAATTTATTGGATTGGTGAGGCTTTTTTGCATAAATTAATTCATTGGGTACCCCTGCCCTTGTCATCTAGGAGTGGAGTGGTACACAAGCTTTAGATCGATGAAAAAAAAAAAAAAAAATGACATTGTGATGAAAGGGGAGGGTCCTCAGTTGCCCTCCCATGATTCCTTCACCTTGGCAGCTTCTTTTGAGCAATTGAGTTGGGAGGGCTCACGACTGCACTGTAGCTGTGCCGGTGCACAGAGCAAAGTCTTCCACATGTGCCATCTGCATATCAAATGGCATCACCGCTGCGAGGCTGCAGCTCGAGAATGAGAAGCCATGGGTGGGAACTCATTCCTGTCTGCTTCTCTGTTTCTCCTTTGCAGTTGGTGAGGCCACAGCAGGAAAAGCCTCTCGCAGTCTTGCCCAGCACATCCCTGGATCAGGTGGAATTGAAGGTGTGAGAGGAGCCGCAGGCGGAGTCATTGGGGACTTGACTCGTGCACGCATTGCCCTTGATGAGAGAGGCCAGAAACTAGGAGAGCTGGATGAAAGGACTGCAAGCATGATGGCCAGCGCCGAGGCATTTTCCAAACATGCACATGAGGTAGGGGCCCAGGTGCCACCCACCCAGAACTAGGAACCACCAACTCCGCAAGTGAGCCTTTGCTCCCCTTTGGGAAAGTCAAGTTCGGTTCTCCCCATTCACCCAGTCATGTTGGTTTAGGTGTGCTCCTGTTAACCAACACACTATTTTTCATGCTCCCAAACAATGAGAATGCCAAAAAATAAACTTCCATTGCACACCCCTTCCTTTCATGTTTTCCTAAATGAGCATCCATTGTTAGCCGCTAAATTTAGAACATGGCACTTCTCATCTGTCGCCTTTCTCACTAATTCATTATGGTATTTTTTTTAAGCCACTTAGTGCAGCATATTTATGCAGTAGGGCAGAAAGCAGGTAGGTGGATGTGTATATAGGAACCTCTACAGATCTTATTGAGAAGAAGAGAACATTTCTAGTGCAACACTGTGGTACAGTTATATAGAACAGAGCTTGCCTGGAATAGACAGCTGCTGTGCTTAGAGCTGGAAATGGAAAGCTCTTCCATCCCACGCTGTTAAGGCTGGGAATCAGCTAAATTGATTTTCTTTGAAGATGAAACAACATTAAAGAATACTTCCCAAAACACTTTTTTTATTATTTATTTAAAATGCTGAACAAGGCTTTACATTTTTGTTGGCTTTTGTAAGCGTGAGGCAAAAATATGCAGAAAGAACGTGCCCTGAAATGCAAAAAGTTTATATCTTCAGGACATATCTACTATGCTCCATAGCTAAGCTTCTTTCTATAGGAGCAAAAAGCAAGTTCCTGGTTATTCCTGAACACCTGTACTTTTTGCAGAAGAAAAGACCCCTCAGGAAAAATCTTGTATTGAACAGCAATAGCAGGTAACGTTTTTTTTTAATGTAGCAATTATGAAATTAAATACAAGGTCTCAGTGGAATCAAGACCTGATGACACTGTTAGTAAAGTACTGCAGTGCTCTTCCTTTTTTACTTACAAATTTGTGACAGTTAATGGGCCTGGGTAATGTGTGATACCTCATATGCAGACCAGTGCTTTATATCTGTTTGTTTCCCATTTCTGTAGGTGATGCTGAAATACAAGGACAAAAAGTGGTACCAGTTTTAGACTTTCAAAGAAGCTGCTTGTGGCTTTATTGAGAACTCTGTTCAGGGAAGCAACATTCATTCCCAAATCGACCACGTCACTGGCCAGAGACCCTTTTTTCTCCTAGAAGATGTTTTCCTGTTACTATTATTGGATTCATCACAGTGGGAGCCAAGGAGAAATTTTACAGACCGTGAGACGGAAGCTAGAATCATGTGTGGGTCTCTACTCCAGCAGCTGGCTCACGCAGTAGCCAATTTTTTTTCCAAAAGGAACTCAACCATCACTGTGGCATGTAGTTTTTCAGAAGCTGTAGGTATGAACTGTGGGGAGTGCGTCTGGTTAAAAATATTCTGTACAAACTTGAATGTTAATGCACTTATAAAACTTTGCATGACTAATTGAAATCTTAAAAAAAAAAAAAAAAGCATGTTGTGACTGAAGAAAAATTGAATTTATTTCTATTCTGAGAAAAAAAAAAACTTAAATGGCAAAAATATTTATTTTTTAAAAGTGATATTACAAAAAGCCAGTACATTTCAAGCATGTTTGCTACTGTTCTCAACACAAAAATGAGTTGAGCTGCATTTTCTTATCTGCTATTTATTTCCCTTGAAAAACCTTGCTTGAAATCAGTGCTGTTTACCTCCTACCAGAAAAATAAGTAACTTCAAAATCCTATGCCCAAAATTTACAGATTTTTCACACAGCTAGACAGGCGCTATCTGAAACGTCATTAAAACAGGCGCATAGATGGTTTATTTGCAATTCAGAGCACATGACATGTCATCCTTATCTGTACTTCTTAAAATGTGCTCTAGAGTCATCTCTGTTGTCCTTGAAGGGGGCTATAGCATTTTTCATTCCCGTAGTGTCTGTATCACTTGGTTGCCTTATTTCTCAGTAGCAGGAATAGAAAACCAGCTTAGGAAATCACTTCTTCAAGTTAGGAAAGGCAAGATGAGAAACCGCAGGGCTACAAGTTGGAGAGTCCTGTCAAGTTCTGCTCACAGAAGCTGCTTAGCACCTTGCAGAGCAGTGATTTTTCTTAAGTGGTTGGCTGAAATATGGAAACTGCAGAGTAGCCCCCCTAAAGCTGGGCAAGAGAGATCACAGCGGCAAGACTAAACGATGGGCCAGGGGAGGGGCATGAAAAACAATTGTCAACATACGGCGCTGAATTGGCACATATATAAAATGACACCACGGGTGCGTGGCGATTGACTTTCTGCTCACACTGCTAAAAGTAATTTGCTTCTGCTTCAAAGTGGCTTGTTTGGTTTCTACAGTGAACTCTGCAGAAAATGCTCCAACCCACAGCTACAGAAGAGAACAGTAGAACCTCCCTGCCTGCACAAATAGATTCCTACTCCATGAGTGTGCTGCAGCCATGGTCACCTACAAGAGCTTCACTGCCACACAGGCCAACTATTAATTTAGAAATTTTTCCAAGATTGGCTCAGACCCAAGGCACTAAAGGCCTGGATGTAATTTCAAATTAGAAAAGGAAAGTAAGGAAAAGGTGGAAAAGCAGCATTTAAAAATTTTCTATACAAGAAGAGTGACACCCTCTGTCCCTTCAAGGAGTCCTGACAGCCACGGGGACACTGATGCAGACAGGTAGCACCCTCCTCCTAACTGGCCCTCAGCTTCACTGGTGTTTGAAGTGAATGATCATCATCATCCCAGGCTTCAGATGATCTCTCTCAAAGATGCCTTTCCCATGTCGTTCCTTTTCTTACAATAAAATGGAGCCCAGGAAATTGCACAGTCCAGAAGTCTGGCTTCACTCTCAGCCTGGCTGCGCAAGTTAAAGGGTTGGAACAGATCCAAGGTGTTAACTTGGATTAAAGGTGTTAACTTTTAATTCACGTTGTAGCACAACAGGGATGTCACACTTTACAGGATTTTTACATGTCTGTGTGGGCAAAATCAAAATGGTGCCCTGACAGGTCTAGCTCAACAGGGAATGAGATTCAACAAGTTCCTCTCTGTCACAGGAGAAACTGCTCTATAATTATGAGAGCTGTAGAAACCTGTTGGGAAAAAGGTCAAAGCCCACCCAATGCCTGGTTTTCTGCTGAGAGTTAAAGAACTGGAGTTGTCCATGAGCCGAGAGGATGTCTGTCTGTGTGTCTGAGGAAACAACAGCAAACTCACAGCTCTGATGCCAATAGGAAGTGGGTTGGGAAACTCCTTCCAGCAGCCAGGTCACTTGCACGCGTAGGAAGCACCACGGGAACCAGGCATTGAGGACACAAAATAAATGAGAACATTATAGCAATCTTAATGTTTAAATGTATCTTCACTCTACCTGTGCTCTGGCCTATACTCCAAAACCACTAGTCTCTGGGCAACAAAATCATTTGGGGCAGCATTAACACCCTCCAAAACTTCACAGACCTTGTTTTTCCTGCCTTCTCTGCTTTTACAGAGAAGCTGAGCAGCCTTCGTTAACACCAAGCCAAGGCTGCCCCACCAGCATTTGTGCTGTGCGCCCAGCTCTATGCTTGCCTCAGCGCTGAGCACCGTGCAGATGGAAAGGCCATTACCACTTCCAGTGTGGCACCTGTACGCCCACTGCCTACGGCGCCAGTTTCCACTATGAACTGGTGTAACACCTTTAAGCACGCAGCCTGGGTGAGTGGTAATGTGTCGTGCTCAGGCAGCACTCGGTTCACTTCGATGACAAGGAAGCCACTAATTTTTTGGCTGTATTTCACATGGGTGGCTAATATTGCAAAGAGCCCCGTTACCTTGATTTCAGCAGCGATGGCTTCAGGCTGGAGGAGCTGGAGCCCCCTCGCTCGTTTAAGACTGAAATGTAAAAATTTAAGAACAACTTTTAATTGCTAATCACTACAGCACACCCAGAGAGAAAGTGTCTTTAACAAGTCATTTACACAATGCCTGACTGACTTTGGCTGCCAAGAGTCTCTAGCTTAACACTGCGGGGGGGAGGGGAACCCAAACCCTGCCCGTAGCTTTCCATTTGCATTTTTATGTGACAGAGAAATGAGAATCTAGCATCCCTCAAACTTGCAATTTTTAATACTAAACTTTTAAGCAACTTTTCTCTAGTACTTGCCATCAGGTCACAGTGGTATCTTGCTTTCCACCTCTTACATATTTCCAGACAGTTACAAATTACTATTTCTGTTAAGTTCACCACTTGTGACTATAATTATCAATTTTCTTGTAGTCTGTAGAGATCTAAAAAGTTGTATATGTTTGTATATAGAACATTCTATATATATAAATATATATATGTAATGTATATGTTGTATAAGTTTGTTAGTGCACACTGTTAAATGCTTTCTATCACGATTTACCTTGTATGTGGAAAAAAAAACCTTCACTTAAAAACTTCAATGAGGGAGGAGAAACTCTCGCCTGGTTGATTTATTGTGAAATGAGGGGGAGTGTGAGATTTTTGAAAGGCCTGACCTGACCGCTACTAAAGGCTGTTAGCGAAAGGAATAAAGACACAGCATTCCGAGCAACGAGCACAGCATCTGACCTGACTTGCTGTAAGAAAATTGAGGACACGAGCTGTCACTGGATGTTGAAATCATGTGCTTTCACCTTTCCCACTAAAAGACAGAACCACCTCAAGCAAAATCCTAAACTCAGAGGTATCTTCACCATCGCAATCCTCAGTTACAATAGACCGGATCGGCTGGAAACGGTTGCTCAATTTACAATTCTTTTTGTTGATTTGGCTACCCTGTGCCCTTATGTTCTTTACAGGAGCTCCCTGTCACCACCACATCCAAAACCAGACACACAGAACTTCCAACAGTGCTCACACACCCCCCCACACACACACCCACCCCACCTGCCCCCCTGCCCCAAGTTCCACCAGATGTGTTTAATCGTACACACAGAGCTGTAAATAGAGTATACAGAGAAAATACATTAAATTAGATTATTTGTATGTTTTCAGAGTTGGCCAGTAAAGCTATTGTATTAAAAAAAAATCCATTCCTAGAGTTTTAACTTAAACTTCAAATCTTGAATTAAAAGACAAGCTAAAGGAAAATTTGAGAATCAGGTTTTGTTTTGTGTAATGACCTGTTTTCTACCTTTTTTTTTTTTTTACAGTTCTACAGTTCAACTATGTACATCAATTACATTCCCTATAATACCAGAATATGGCTTGTTAGGCTACACCTATTGTACAAAATTATCACAAATAGAAATTCTCTAAAACAGTTTACATATTCCTTTTAGCGAAGCCCTTTCACATCACAACACGTACATTGTAATGAAGATACGCATACAAAAATATTTTTTTCAGTATACAATTTTAAGCCAAGCAAACACTGCAGCTTAAATAAGAACTGTGTTCAACTGCAGGACTCCTGCATTTATAAACTGTGTGTATTGTAACACAGGCAAAAAGCCAGATTTCCATTGATTATGCCCCTTAAATACCCCAGCCCCCCCCCCTACATCCTGTTCTATAAGCTCAAGGTGAATTCAAGCACAGTGTATTTCAGTCTCAAATGATTTTTTGCCTTGGTATGGTCTTAGTAAGAACACACTCTCTCTCATTAAGGAACTTCGTGTGGCCATTTGTAGTCAAAACTCTTCATCTTAGGTGTATAAGCAATAGTCACGTAAATGAGTGTTTCCATTCATGTGTTTTGTTTTGTGATTAAATCAACAAACCATTGTACTTTTTTAAATAGCAACCAATACTCAGATTCAGTGTCAAGGAGATGCGGACAGAAGATGTCTAGGGTTTGTTAATGAGCATTACCTGTATCTCAGAACGAAGGCTAATCTGGGGTGAACCACACACTCCTGCGCTAACCACGTCCTGGTTCCACAGGTATCCTAAATCAGCGCAACAAAAGGAAAACTTAAGGCATCTTTAACTGAGGCTGTTTCGAGTCCCCAGTAAAAAACAAACAAAAAAAAAATAGAGGGAAAGAAAATAAAGGAAAGAATTGGTATTAGTCGGTGTAGATCTCTCTTTTTTTTCCAACCTCTACTCCTAGATTCTTTATAGTATTTCAAAGGTGCATGGTTTACGTAAAGCCTTTGGATGGAGTTCACACTACTCACTCATTCAGGATACAGAAAATGCAGCCACGGTTGTTGCCTGGGGGGGGATGACCACCTCCCTTCCGGCAGCTCACGCAGGGACAGACCCCAGACCTCAGTTCCTATGCTTTACTGCAGGGAACTCACACAGTGCTCATAATTAAAATACCGGTCCCCAGCAATACCAGCCTTGTGCCTGGGCTTCTCAGCCGACTGAGAGCACCCTTCACATCACTTCCCCTTCAGGCTAAAAGCAGTCACCTATAAGCTGAAATCTCGGAAGGGCAGAAGTGAGCTCATTTGAGGGCACAACACGTTTGAGTTGCTCTGCCAGGAGAGGCTCAAAAATGTCAGCCAAAGCTACTGAGCTTCCAGCTCCCTCTTTTCAGCTACGGATTTATAGGAAAAAACAGCAGGAAAAACTCTACAACTCTCTTCTTGCTGAAATGCAAATAGCATGAGAGAAAGGGAAAAGGACTAGGCCAGATCAGAGTACGTGTGTGTCATCTTTTGTCACCTGCTTCTCCCCCACTGCTCCCCAGCTACCAGAAAGCACAGGGAGCGTTTTTGGTAGGCGGGGATAGAAGGAAAGCTGCAGCAGCAAGACCAAGGAAAACAAGTTTGTGGTTTGCATGAGAGGAAAAGCACTGAGTAGCTGTATCAAACATCAGTGGCAGGAGCTCCTGCTGCTGAGTCTGGGCAAGTTCTGCCCTGTACCAGCAGCAGGCTGAAATGTGAGTTATTTTGACAAGAAAGCAGATATGAACCGAACAGAATACGGCTGCTCAGCAGCCCAAGGGGACAGGCTCTCCCTGTGAGGAGCTGGGTCACACAGGTTCACATGATGTGAAGAGAAGGTGTTCCCGGTGACCACAGCAATTTGCCAGGACTGGGTCCCAACCCAATTTCTTCTGGCAGACAGACACCCACCTGATGGTGCAGCAGCCAGGCCAGGGCAGTGCAGGGCACAAGGCAGGACTAGGCTGCAGTAGCAGTTCCGTGGACACCGAGTGACAAGGCTGCCATAACAGACACAACTCCTGCCCCTTCCGCAGCGTTCATCCATCTTCTCGGGCTGCTGGACCACACGTGTTACTGCATGTTGCTGTGCAGCGCCAACTAACAGGTGGCAGGAGTAGACCACAGAGGGGGAGATACACAAACCAGCTGAGGAACAGAGAGCGAATGCAAATCAGATGCATCCCGTACAAGACAACAGAGGGTAGCCTGCACTCTGGTTATCAGGTCCTGAACTAGAAAAAAGCCCAGTTTCAAACCAAACACAGGCCTCAGCGCATCAGAGGTGGGGGGGAGACGGTCTCACAGGCAAAAATAATGCGAGCAGCCAACCTCCTTCTACCAACTTCAGAAAATAGCAAGTATCACCTTCCGCACAGTTCTAAGCCGCACCTCCGCTTACCTGACCTAAGCCCTCTTCTGCTTCCCCTGCTTAGCCTCACTAATAGTTAAAGTCTAATCAGAATTAAGGAACATAAATAGCAGCAATCAGGCAACAGCTCAGAGCCAGTTCTAATATCATGACTCAAACACCACAGCCGCCTCGCTCACAGAGCAGTGGCCACCTTTTATCTTCTCATTTGCTCCAAATTACTGCTTAATTAAAATGAACTCATTGAGTTTGTTTAGCCACATAAGTTTAGTTCTGTGTCAATCCCCTTACTGATTAGCGTCACCCCTGTCTAGAGAGCTTGTTGGGAAATATGTGTGAGATCCACCCTTCTGAAATGCTAAAGACAGCATGCAAGGAGGAATATATTGTAACGTGCCAAAGAACAAGCAACTCCAATTACAGCAGCTCCGGTGAGCCCTGAAATACAGCACAGGTGTGTCACCGCATGACACCCCGGGACAGGAAATCATTACCCATGTGAATTGATAATGAGTCCAACCCACAGCATCCTCACAGGCAGAGCGCACAAATGGTCAGACACCAGGGTGCCAAGGCTCAGATCTGTTAATAACAAAAGCTTTAATAAGCTTAGAAAAGAATCAGCTGTCTATCAACTGAAGGCTGTGGATAAAGAGCTCGGCCATCAGGTGACAGATGTGGTAGAAAACCACAGTGCGGACCAGGCAGGAAGGAAACAAAAAATCTCAAGAAAAAGTGAAATCCAAAGCAGAAAAGGCAGCCAAGTCGGTGCTGAGACGGCAAGCAAGGCATCCTCGCCTGGGGCTCTGACTCGATACTGCACGTCCATTTTGCCGCAGAACAGACATACGGTGGATCAGAGTCCAGGATGTGGCCTTTTGTATGCAGGCCCCTTTAACATCTTTTAAAACTCACCATGTTCTTGAAACCTCGGTGCCAGGTACTTCTGATGTCAGGATAACGGCCACACCAAAAGCACCACATTTGAAGTTAACAAGCTCAAGCACGCTTTCAGGCTGTTGAAAGCCAAGTATGCATCCTCTCAGATCAGGCTATAAAGGCAACTTCAAAAGTACACTTCTTAAAATGGATCTGGCAGAAGTTCAGAAATGAAAGAATAATTAGGGGCTTAAAAATGTCTCACAGGAGGCAAGAATGGGAAGATGGAGAATGCTTATATTAGGGAGGAATTGCAGAAGATAGATGTGATAAAATAATTAGAGGCATAAAGAAGATGATGGGAGGCACCTGTCCTCCCTTTCTTGTAACATACAAGGGCTACACGATGATAATAACAGAATTCAAGGTCAGTCATTGTATGAAGTTAACAAAAACAGCTGAACTTGTATAACCATCAAAACCATCTGGAAGGGAAACAAAGCCACATGATGTGAGGTTTAGCCAGACCAGAAGGTCTCAGTGAGGACAGTAACACCAAACAGCGGCACATTAATTCCCTGGGAGCTTCTTCTTTGCCCCCTCTTTTGAAGCACCCGATCCCAGCAGCTGCCCCGAGTCAGCCTCAGGACCAGCTCAGCTTGACAAGGCCAAACTCCCAGAAAAACTTTCTGCCTGATCACAGGGATGGAGTCAAAGATGCTAAAGCAAAGTGCCGGGGGCGGAATCTGAGCAGTTTTTAGCGAGGCTATCAACAGGCAGGGTATGAGGCTTCCCTCGGAGACGAGTCACCCACCACCGTTCAGCAACACCTCTCTTACACACCAGACCTCAAACACCAGCAAGGCTGTCACTTCAGCTGGCCGTCACTTCAGCTGGCCAGACTGAGATTTCTTTTTTTTCTTTACAAAAGTATGAAACACCGTTAAGTTTTTAACCAATAAATTGAGTTTCATTCTTTAAAAAGGAATGGTTTTGCTAGTGATTTTGTGTTAACTATATGAGCCCAAACACTACCCCCTCTCAAGGCCAGTCTCCAAGGTAGCAGTAGAATGAATTACAGCAGACAGTCACCAAAACGCTTTCCAAAAAGTCAGAGGCCAACCAAGCACTGGTTCCACACACTGTGAATGCTGCACAGCTGCTCAGTGAGAAATCCAGCCAGCACTAAAGCCATTTCGGCACCTGAATATCATCAGCAGACTTCAGTACAAAATTATCCTAGCAGACACCTGTAAAATTCAACATGAAGTGCAAACGCAATGACTTTTATTTTTGTCCTAGACGCAATTTCACACAAGAACTGCCAAGTTATCTCTATGCCTTGTTTTATCAAAATAATCCAGCTCATTTCATATGTAATAAATTCATTAAGCTCTGGGGTTTTGTTTTAAATTACAAGATCATGCATATTTTAACAGAATTCATTTAAATACTGTGCTTTTAGCAATTAATAATTTCACAGTTCTGTAAACACGCTTCACTGCACTGTCTGACCTTTGAAGGGTTTGGCTTGGTGAATTCATGCCAGCTTCCACCACAGAGAAGGCACCTTGCAATGACGTCTGCAAAAACACGACACGGAAGAATAGCACCGCACGCGGGTCTGTCACTGCCTGCGAGTACACGGGCCCTTGCCCTGCCCAGTCCACGGTGCCATCCGCCTCACCACACGCGAGACAGCTGCGTTTCATCTCAGAGCTCCAGGTCCTGCAGGGCTCCCCAGCTAGGTCCAATTTTCACTTTAACATTCAGTTTTACCGAGAGTTTGATGGCGTTTTCCATTTCATGCTTGACAATCTGAGCAACCTACAAGAAAACACCAAATGTCAGATGTACACATAACTTCAATGCTCTGTTTTTCTCTCAATAGCTGGGGTGGCCGGACACCTGGAATCCTCTCCTGCGTTCATTTGCTCTGACCTACCACCGATGGGAATGCAACCAAACGTTTTAATCCCGGTTAGGGTTTATGAATTGAGAAATCGTATAAAGCTAGTAACATTTTATGCAACACAGGGTTGCGACTGGTTCCGCACCACTTAAGGCTACTTAGGAAAGAGGCAAGATTAAGTTTTCATTAAACACTTAAGAGTCCTGCAGAGTCTCCTCTTTCACCCATCTGCATAATTCTAAGTGTCTCGAGGAGTCTGAGAACTTCAATGTACTGAAAGTAAGACACAGAACAAATACACCAGAGGCAAACAACAGTGTTCCTCCTCATTATGTCGGCACAAGAGGCGCTTTGAGACACAAACTACAAACCTCTTGCAAAGCAGATCATATTCAATGCAGGTGCTAGAAATACTGCCCAGGCCCCCCCTCACGATTTTGTTGAGTCAACTCCAATGTTTGCTGCCCTCCAAAAAGTATTCCTAAGAAAACATTCATTTCAGTACACAGTTAGGGAACCGGAAGATATTTTTGCCTGCAACTTCTTGGATTGTAAGAGACTGGATTTTTTTCCTGACTGTAAATACCTGTCCTGGATAAAGGGACTTTCCTTCCTACCCCAAGACCCACGCAGAGTCCAGCTTGTCCTGGATTGCTTATTTGAATGAATCTTTCAGTCCACACCCATCCCACAAACCTTTCCACAGCAGAATGAAAAGAGGCTTTGAAATTATTGTGATTCCTCATCTCAGCTAGAGGCCACTGTGTCAACATAGGAACTACTAAAGCTTTCTGACCCTTCCGTGCATTTTCATGATTCCCTCACAGTAGAAATTTCTCCACAGTTTTTACTGAGGAATGGAGCAGGGATTTGATGAGATCAGAGCACATGAGTTTACAACAGCATTAAGAACTAGGGGGAAGTTTGTCTTCCAAAACCCTACGCCCTTACACACCACATTTCAAAATGATCTTGATAACCTAGAAAAATGCTTTGAAATAGGATGTAATTCAGCACAGATGAGTACAGAGTAGAAAGAAGCAGGGTAGAGAACTAGGACAGAAATAATCCACTGTTCAAAAATAGGATGAAAAATAACTGCCTGGGCAGGTATAAAAATGGGGTTATTGGAGATTAAAAACAGAACAGGGCTTAAGCACAACACACTGTTGTGAGAATGAAAGCAAACGCAATTCTGGAACACAGAAAAAAAAATGTTGCTTGTGTGACACACAGATCAGTTTTCCACTCTATTCAAACCACTGCAGCCTTGATCAAGTTTGGGGCCCAGTATTTCAAAAGAAAAGTGAATCATACAGAGGGAGATTCTCTGAGAATGGTCACAAGTCCAGCACACAGTGAGGAACATCAGATTAGGGCTGCTGCACCTAGAATAAGGGATGACAGCTGCAGGGAAGACATGAAAACCTGCATGATGTTCCTGGCGAAGCTGATGGGATGAGACCGGACATGGACCAACACCCTGACCTGGGATTTGGGCTCTGAATTTCCTGTACTTTAAGCAAACAGCACCATTTCCAGGGTTTTCAACGGTCAGCCAAAACACACTTGGAGGAATACTGGCCATCCTAAAAACATAAATGCAATGGTGCTGGGAACAAGCAAGCAGTTTAAAAGCATCTAGCCTTTGATTCCTAATCTAGCCTACACCTTTACGTTCCTACCTAACTCCCCATTGCCAGGGTCAGCTCAACAGGCAGCAGGTCAGCCCTCCTTCTACCATCTTTGGCAATATTCTCACAGTCTTGCTATTGTGATAAGCTCTGAAAGCTCCCTACCTTCACTGTGACATTCTGCACAGACTAGGAAAGCCCTGATGCCCCAGGCATTTCACACCTTCGGCACAAGAAAAAACAGTTATTACTCCAATGTGATCTTTTAAGAGAGGTAAGCTAGCTCACTGATGGACTGCAAATGAAAACAAAACGATCGCTAGCGTCATTTCTCTTACAAACCATTTGTAAGGATACTCTGACTGGAACACAAACTCCTAGATATACAGAAATGTATTTTTAGGTTTTTTTTGTGCACTTTAGCAGCTGAAAATAAGCTAGAGCCAGCATCAAGCATGCGACCAATCTAACTTGTCTGAATAAAAATTGCTGTTGCAGCAGAGAAATACATGATTTGCTATGTAACAAAGTTTTTGTGCAGGCAAGATGAAAAAAAATGCACCAATACAGAAACCAAGAAATGCTCGCTTCTTTTTTACTAAAAGGTATATTGTAATTCAAAAGGACTAATTAATTCAGGCCCTAGTTTGAGTGTGGGCTTAGGAAGGAGCGGCTTCAAGAGATCCTTTCCAACCCAGATCTTTCCACTATAGGCTAGTTCTAATGGTGCGTCTGAAAGGACAGCAGGCAATAGTATCACAAAAAAAGAACTTTTTTGGCCCTAAAAACAATTAATCAAAGGGGAAAGAAGTACCCTGTTGTCTCAGCTAGACTGAAATCCTTGAAAAACAAGCAAATCTGGCACACACAAGGAAAGCCTGAGTCTAGGAAACATGCCTTGTGTACATACGCTGTTTTAAGTGACTGCCCAGAAAATCTACAGACAGAAATATATCTGAAGGCAGTTAGAAAAGCTGGCAATAATTTCCCTTGAAGTTGAGGTTGTTAATGAAAATATATAATACAATAAATAATGAGCAAAACCACTAACTTGGCCCCAGTTCTTCTGGGGACACTGTGATAACTTGGAGTCAGTATCTAAAGATGTAAAAGGCTATACTCGGGGGATTTCAGTTTTCTACAGAAAGAAAATTGGGAGCCTTCTCATCTCTAAAACAGCCTGCCTGGACTGAAGCAGCAGATGTCTGAACAGAGCTGGCAAAACGAACAGAAGCTTGAGCTGAGATTCAAGAGAAAAATATTAAACCTTTTGTTCTTAATTAAATTTTTTTAAAATGCTCAGACCAGTCAGTACAGCTGATAACTCTCTCAGACTAGGAGTTACTGCTTGCGGTCAGGAAATGGCCTTTTGTCATTAAAGATGTACATGCACAGAACAGAAGAGGGAGAAGGATATCCCCAAGCTATGGAAGCATACCCTGGGAGCATTCCTGCATTTGTGCTCAGGACTTGGGAAAACACTGAGGTGCCGACATATGGCTAAAACGCTTGCTACTGAAAGCTGTCACACAGACACCACTATGCCCAGGCACAGGAGCGCCTACATGGTGGAAGAGCACACACAGAGACACGTATGCACGTGAAAGGTACCTTAAGTCCACACAGCACATTTCTTATATCTACCACGCTGCTAACCAGCACGATAACACCCCTACCAGAAAGACAGATAAGTAGGGAATGAGGAAACAAGTACCAAAAGCAAGGAATCCTCTTTTCCCTACACAGAGTATAAACCACAGCTGTAACAATGCATGTTCCGAGTTTAAGCACCAGAAGTCACGAGTGTAAGCAGGGAGGCAAAAATACCTCCAAACGATGAAAAACTTCCCCCTACACCTGTCAACAACAGTAAACCACTTTGCTCATCAATTCTTGCAGAGAAGTTGTTCAAACTACTGTTATAAGCAGCAAAGCACACGCTGGAAAAATGAACTTCAATCACAGGGATGGCTTGAGTCTGAAAATCAAGGGATCAAAAATACAAACATCATTTTTCATCCAATTCAACACTGTTTTCACAGACCTTTCAGGACACAGTGAGAGAAGATCCCCAGGGAAGAAAAGTTGAGCCCCTAGAAGGAAGGTTTGTTTGAATCATCGTAATGCAGTAGGTAGTTGAAAAAGCAACTGCACAGCTGTACCTGGATGACATCGTCCTCTGCAACTTCATAGAGAAGCTCATCATGGAGTTGGAGGATAAAGAAACCTCCGCTGATGGGATGTAACATCCCTCTCTTGCTCTTCCTCACTAGCTTTCCTACACAAGTGAAGAGCACACTTTGTTAGGTATCATTATGCAAAGGCATGCTTCCTGTAATTAAAAAACCTTCACACATTCCTAATGCTGACAAAAAGAACATGTGGAACTTTAAAATGAAAAGCCCGTGCCTACAAGAAAACCACAAAACATTACCATTCTATCAATATTTGTACAGCTACTGAGGGAAAAATGTTAATGAAAAGCGTTTTAGATATAAACTTCAGCCTTACATTATAAAGATATAAATCAAAACAGAAACAAGAGACAGTTGCGTCTCCTGAACCATCTGTTTTAAAAGTAAATTTTAAACAAAATCATGTCAAGTTTAATCAGAAGTTGGTTTACAATATTCTCTCTGGCAATGAATTAGGATTCTGCTTTTCTTCCAAAATCATTTTAATGGCTAGTCTAAAAAGGCAGTAAGCCTCCTCCCAAATGCTGCTATCTGAAACTGTAGCTACTCCTCCTGATTAAAAAAAGGAAAGAAAAAAAGAGCAGTTTTCGAATAAACATGTAAGCAGCTGACAAAACCAGGATCCTGGTAGGCCTTGCCTGACAAAAATAAAACAGAACAAACCATTCCATAGTAAAAAGCTTTTTTTAAAAAAAATAAACAAACACAACCTCACACACACAGACTCAAAAGTTATTTATTTCTCAGGTCAGCTAACAGCAGGACTCCAGTTCACAACTACAGGAGGGGTTTCACAGCATCATCAGCTCCTCACACAAGCCTCACACTGAAGCAGCAATGTTGAAGAAGCCGCATGATGCAGGATGCTTCTCTGATGGCATAGGCCTTTATCACTTGCTGAAAGATAATTCCTTCCAGTTCTCAGAACAACTAGTATCAGAGAAGGAAAAACTGTCACAAATGCATCCGCTCGCCTGCCTACAATTATGTTAGCCAAAGGTCAGTAGCTGCTGCTCTTGGAAGAGGTGGGAGGTTCTGCCAAGCACATGCTTTCTACTCATAGCAGACCTCTGAATCTTGTCTCTCTAAAATAAAACTCCCTGACATATTTTTAGAGGTTCAGCAATTAATTATTTAGTTTTTTTCTCAGTCCTACAAATCAGACTCTTCATATTAAGACAGCTTCATGTTTCAGTTGAAGCATAAGAACTATCAAAGAAATATAGCACTCCATCCCTTAAGTTGTCTTTCTAAAAATATACGACTGATGAACAAAACACTGTCTACATTATGCTAAAAAAAAGTCTTGGTAGCACTCCTCTGGGAATGAGTACCCCAGCACAGCTTTGCTATCTGCAGCAAAAAGAAATTTATGCTGGTAAGTGCTTCATATAATATTCTTGTGGAGCCTCTGTATGTCAAATTCCAGTCAACAAGTTCCAGACTTAATTCTAACCAAAAAAAAAAGTGTTTTTTGAACTAGAAGTTGTTTCACTCTATCCTTTGAAGACAGAGTATCTGCTCAGTTTCTCCTTCCAACTTTTGAACAATTCTGTGGTGGCATCACAGACCATCTCGCATATGAACTCCCACTGCCAACCTTTGCAAAATCTTCTTTGAGGCAACTGGGGTTTCAGATCTGATCACAACATTTGCTTTAGTTTGTGTGTTGAGCAGACATTCTCCCTCCTTCCTTAAGACTTTTTGCCCGTTAATCACAGACTTACCACTGTCAGGAAATAAAATGTCTCCCACCCCTAGCTCAAAGGCCCTGATTTTTTTTGCAGGCAATTTTTTTTTTTTTTTTAATGAGTAACATTGAAAGTTTTGCTCTTGTGCACAAGGAAGAGGCGAGCATACCGGTCTTACCTCTCTGGAAGGAGCTCTCCAGATGTCCGTAGGACTTGATCACAGAGGAGAAAGCTTCCAGGCGTTTCTGAATGTTCACAGTGGCTGTTTTGACTATGTCTGCAGCAGATCCCTGAACAGTTGTATTCACAGCCTGTCGCTCTGCCTAAACAGAGATAGGTGTTCTCAAAACCTACCCAAAAAAATAAATCAAATCCATCACGCCACACGTGCTTCATTAAAAATAATAAATACATGGCCAAATACAGGCAAGTAAAACCTCCAGATAATGAGTTTGTTATACCTGCCTGAAAGAAAGAGACATTCTAGACCAGCTTCCGACACAAAATTTCTGCAGGTGACTGAGAAAAATCAGGATTTCCACAAATTTAAAATTAACTAATATCAAGGGTAATAACCTGCAAGAGTTACAAGCCACAAGAGGGAGAAGCATATAAACACAGTAACAGTTTCACAAAGAGCAGAAAAATCTCACAGTTAATCCAAGTGCCATGAGACACTTTTGCCTATCTTCAAAACCACCAGGAATGGATAACTAAAGGCAAGAAGCTGGACTTCATGGACTAATAATCTGGTCTACTGCACTGAACCCTGACTGCCAGAGCATTACAACTGTGCAAAAACACACCAGACCACACTACGACACAATGACTTTTTTTTTTTCCCCCACACAAGCAACCTCTCTGCTAATCCCCTTCTCACACAAGAAAACTGTATTCAAAGGTTCTTCCCTCATTGATTAGAGTCGAAACGTGTGCAACATGTTATGACAAAGCTGAAATGAAAGTGAAGATAATTCATTAACTGGTCTTCAATATGATTTTAAAGAATAAATCAAAGTTGAATAGAAGGTGCATCTACAAAGCCTCACGCTGAAGTATCCTTCAGATTAAATAGTCAAATCATCTCAAAAGTGTTTTGAAAGTCTCCTTGTTTCCCTTTCAACTACTTGGAGTACAAACTCCCCATTTCCTCCCTCTTCCACTCTAGTCTTTAATTCCACACAACCTGATCCAGCTTCCTACTGAGAAGTATAATGATTCCTCCCCACAGAAACGCACCAATATCTCCCCAGGGAGTCATATCACTCCTACTGAAGTAGAGTCTGTGACAGATGTGTCAAAATGAACTTGAAAAAAATAATGCCAGTGCAAAGGCTTATATTAAGTAAATATTTATCTAACAAGTTTGAGCAAATTTCCTTTGAGGGGAAATATGAAAAGGAAGAAATACCCAAAAGCATAGGACTTAAATGCCCTTTCTTGTTCAAATGCTGACAGCATATAACATACAAAGACTGCTGAGTGGGAGCAACTCAGCCTGAAGAGTTAAACCACATCACTGCGTGGAGTCTTTTTAAAATCATGTCCACTTATTTCAATAAATTACTCACTCCAGTTCCAACGTGGGAGTTCTGAAGTGAGGTTAGCACGGTGATGACAGCTGTACACCCAGTCACAGCAGACTTACGTCAAGCAGACTATGACAAAAGCTCTGTTATTCAGAGAACAACTGATGGAACAATGAACTGAGAAGTGGAAGGTCATGACCAAGATGGCTCATAGACCCTGTAAAACCGCAGATATGCAAAGAAATCTAATACTTTAAAAATTAAAAAAAAAAAAAAAAAAAAAGTACTGCACTCAACTTACATGAGCTTTACTGTAGGGGTTTGGATCTTTGATAGCTGGTAGGTATCTCCGTCTTCCCAGGATGGTCTGCACAAACCCATCTCTTCTGCAGCTCTTCACTGTCTCCCTCAAGAATTTCTGAATCCCTGTGAAAGGAAAGAGAAAGTTTTCCCTAAAACAGCTGATGTCCCATGTTGACTTCTCACTGGGGTCACTGAAAGCGGTCTGGGAAACCCAAGTAGCACAAAGGTAATGCTTTAAATTTTGTAGACCCTGCCAGTGGACAAAGGCACACGATCACTCACTCAGCCTATTCGCAGCTCTGCTGGGAAACTTATTAAGACTTTTGAGGTGGAAGAGAGTGCATAGTGTCAGGATATCTGGCTGTGCACAAGGAAGTAGGAAGTCCATTGTGCACAGTGCCCAGGCACAGAGGGTAATACGTGTATTACTGATAATGGAGAGGTCAGGACCTGGACCAGCACTGGAAAGACAAGTAAGGAAGGGAGTAAGTTGAAAGCAGAAGTCAGAGCCCTTGATGCCTCAGGCTGCCTGACTTCAGACTGGGTCACTTCAGATTCTAGGATGAAAAAAACTTACCCACCCACACTTTGCAAGGGAAGGAGTGAATCCACCAAGAGTGTTGAAAAGAAAATTAGGTCAAAGAAAGGTGAGACAGGGAAGAGTCCCTTTTGCTGCAAGCTCAGGTAACAACTGCACTGAAGTGGAAAAAGTTAAATTCAGACAATTTCTTTCCAAGGTTTACAAAATATAAAAGTTGAAAGGAGCTATTCAAGATCAAGACTGACAACATTAGTCCATTCATTAGGTATGTAATTTAGCATGTCAGCCTGGCAATACATATAAGTGAAAATTCATAAGAAGTGAAGTTACAGTATAAGGTACATTGTGGAATTTGTATGTACATACGTGTACCAAGAGGGAAGAAGCAGGAATTCATTTCTAATGGTCATTAAGGAGACACTATCCAGAAATTACTGGAAACTAAACAGATTCTTAATAGGACACCATTTCTCAGCATCTGTCTCCTAAGAAACAAACCCTGAATCTTCAGAACATAATTTTCCAGCTCATTTCCAAGCTGTATGATTAGAGCTAGCCCTCTCTCAACCCATTTGCCTTCCACTCATTTTCTGATTGCAGCTCTACTCTCTCTCTAGCTTTCCTAAAAATTAACAGGCTTCTTAGAAATGCAACAATGTCTTTTTACAAAACATGGGAGAGCTGTTCTGAGCAGCTGGACAAAAATGTAAGGGTGATATGCAAAACTGTTTAAAACTCAATGAAAGCAGAAGACAAGAACAGAACAGACAAATGGTTATATTTAAAAATTGTAAGAAGTGTGGTCTAAAGTTGTATTGCATATCCTTTGAAGCTGTGTGTTTTAACAAGGAAAAGTGTGTTTCTTATTCAGAAAGTTAAGAGCTTTAAAATGAATCCCCAGGGCTTATTAATTAATTAAAAAAACAACAAAATAATTAACATAATAAGCAAACAACAAGGTCCTAAAGATGAATAAAGCCAGGGTGTAGAGTAAAACATTATGGAGTATGAAACTGCTATGTGACAAGCTTTTTCAAAAGAGATAGGAGTGGTAGAAGGCTGAGACAAATTTAGGATTTGAAGAGACATGGAGAGAAGGGATTAAAAACAACAACCACCACACAGCTCCCAAAAAGCCATATCCAAACCTGTGTATCTTGACTTGAAGGATTCAATGTAATTGGCAGCTTCGTTTTCATCAATCCCCATCTGCTCGCCTAAAGATTTTGCTCCTATTCCATAGATGATTCCATAGCAAATCTGCCAGAGGACAGTGTGAAGAACCACAACCATATGGCGAGCCATGCAGAGAAAGCAGAGCCAAAACAATTTGTGATTCACTGGAAGACAAGTGTATGGGAACAAGGGCAAGCATTCAAGAAGTCCGAGCCATTCATGCTGCTTTTCTCCACCCTCATCCCCCAAAACCCAGACAGCTCCAGCTGACATATATTGAGAGTGGGAGGACATACAAAGCATGTACTGAACAACCACAGCCGAACCCAAACAGAAAACCATACTATTGAGACTCCCTGATGTTTTGAACACTAAAACTTCCTGCCTAGAAGGCTGCTACTGATTTTTTTCTTCCTAAAAATTACCTGTTTAGCTTGTTGCCTGGTCCTGTCTCCAACAGCTTCAGGATCAATCATTTTCCATTCTGCTGCAATACTCTTAAAGACATCTGTACCTGTGTTCAAGGCTTGAATGAGTCGACAATCGCAAGACAAATGAGCAAGGATCCTCAGTTCAAGCTGAGAGTAATCAGCAGCCAAGATTAAACCACCTGAAGTCAAGAAGTTAGCAGAAATCATCGTTTCATAAATTACTCCAACAACATTCCAACCAACATTCCAGCAAGAAGGACTGAAGCTGTCCTTGCACCTTCTGCTCTGAAAGTTTTGCACAGCTATTTCTATGCAACCTCAGTCTCCATTTTCTTGCAAATACCTTTAGGGGTTGCTTCCACACTGCTAGAAGTTGTGCCAATAAACAGCAGAAATCAAATCAGATAAATTCTTGCCTGTTTCCCCAGTGCCTAGGCTTGCTTGCTTTCCACACAGCCCCTACATCTGGAATCCATCAATAACAGACAGACACGTATCTGTCCAGGTGTCTGTGTAAAAGTCTAGCACCTGGTAGAAATGACCAGCACAACAGACTTGTACCGAGCCAGAGCAGGCAACATTAGAACTGACATTTGGATAGAAATAACACTACCTAGAGTGCAATTTGTGTATTAAGAGCTGCCTAAATATGGCTCTTAAAAAAAATATGCATTCTTAAAGAGGAAATTAAGGTGTGAACATCTGAATTATAACATTTTAATATTTTCCCTGGTTGAAATGCTCTCCTGTACAGCCTTGTGAATAATTTTGAGGGCATGCTAACTTCATTAGTTTTCCAAGTAGGCTGCTCAGTCAGACATATAGTGTTATCAATTCTTAACTCTTCATTAGAGCTAGGACTTTTTGTTAACTATATTCTTAACAATTAGCTGGCACAGAGCAGGATCTGGGCATTACCTGGGAAGGGAACAAAAGCATGCCTCATGCTAACAGAAAACGGTATTCCTCTTTCTTCAGATCTGTCTTCAGCCTGAACTTTTAGGCCATTAGGCAAAATACTGGAACGCTTTCTACACCTGAGGAGACAAAGAATTTTGCTACATCTGTGGAGACAAAGACTTTTTAACCAATTTCTAAAACACTTAAAGATGCATGATAATTTCTGCCACAAAGAATCAGGGAAAACAAGCCCCTATTCTGGACAATCCATATCTAATTTGACCATGGAGGAATTGGACAGAGGCCATATGTACACCTGAAAGGATTTACTGACTCTGAACAGATTTAGGGATAAATCTTCCTAGTATATTCAGGGTTTGGTCCAAAAATTGGATAATTCTGCTCCAAAACAGGTAAGATGAAACTGCACTTGGGTCACAACAACCCCATGCAGCGCTACAGGCTTGGGGAAGAGTGGCTGGAAAGCTGCCCGGCAGAAAAGGACCTGGGGGTGCCGGGTGACAGCGGCTGAACATGAGCCAGCAGTGTGCCCAGGTGGCCAAGAAGGCCAACAGCATCCTGGCCTCTATCAGGAATAATGTGGTGAGCAGGACTAGGGAAGTGATCGTCCGCCTGTACTCAGCACCGGTGAGGCCCCACTTCGAGTACTGTGTTCAGTTTTGGGCCCCTCACTACAAGAAATACACTGAGGTGCTGAAGCATGTCCAGAGAAGGGCAACAAAGCTGGTGAGGGGTCTGGAGAACAAGTCTTATGAGGAACAGCTGAGGGAACTGGGGTTGTTCAGTCTGGAGAAGAGGAGGCTGAGGGGAGACCTTATTGCTCTCTACAACTACATGAAAGGAGGTTGTAGTGAGGTGGGGGTCGGTCTCTTCTCCCAAGTAACAAGCGCCACGACAAGAGGAAATGGCCTCAAGTTGCACCAGGGGAGGTTTAGGATGGATATTAAGAAAAATTTCTTCACAGAAAGGGTTATCAAACGTTGGAACAGGCTGCCCAGGGAAGTGGTGGAATCACCATCCCTGGCGGTATTTAAAATATGGGTACATGTGGTGCTTAGGAACATGGTTTAGTGGTGGTTTTGGCAGTGTTAGGTTGATGGTTGGACCTGATGATCTTAAAGGTCCCTTCCAACCTCGACGATTCTATGATTTTAAGTCACTTGTAGCTGCAGATGGGATTGTATCCATCAGTGCACCCACTGAACGGTGCACAGCCATGATACCGTTCACACTTCCTACTCCCATCAGCACCAGTCTGCCAGCCAGCCCATTGTGTTATTCACTGGAAGTCAAAAGGCCTTTATGAATCCTTGACGTTTGGGGCAGGGATCTGAGCAATTTCTTTATCAAAATGAAAAAGTATCTCTGAAATCAAGACTGGTTTCAGCAAAGGACAGAAAAGACATCATGCTCTCTTCCCTTGCACACTCCCTTTTCTTCTTATACCTTGTCATTTCAGGGATGGTAGGGATCAAGGAGATGAAAGATAGCACAAAAATCACAGAAATAAATTTTCAAAAGAAATAAAGGTGAGAGACAACATATGACAATATATGGGAACTGCAGAGAATCACACTGTCCAGCATAAGTTCCCAATTTAGTTGAATGAATAAGGGCTTTATACCATGACCTAATTCAGCTACACTCCTTTGGTCAGAAGCTTCTTACAACAAGAGGAAGGAGTAGTAATAATAATTACTAAGATAAAAGACATTTTGGACCAAATTTTGGAAGGCTTATCAGACTTAGGTGGCATGATAGCTTTTTCTGCAACAGCAGTCATTTCTGTGCGCTTAGGATTGCCCATCTTCCTAATACAGTGGCTGCTTAACTAAAGAATGTAGCCCCAAAAGTCAGGCTGAGAAGCAGACCCCTCAAAGTTCAGCAAGCACTCCATTCCTTTGATGGGCTGCTTCTCTACAGGGAAGACTCTAAGAACCAGCCTTCTCTCCAACTGTCCTGCAAAGCTGCTGCAAGACTGAGCACTGCCAGAGCTATTTCTCAGAATGACATTTCTGCCTCCATGGCTAGGCCTGATTCTTCTGAAGAGAGATGGACAAGATCCTGCTGCTCCTGGGCTCTCTTCCCATGACCTTCTCAAGGCATAAGGATGTTAAGACACATGGCGGTAGGAAGAGACAGACAGAAGGGCCAAAAAACTTCTGAAAGTTCTCACATCTTGCTATGGGAAAAATGATGATAAAAGTCACTCAGGTGACACATATGGGACAAGAACCTGAATGGAAAGAGAAACTGAAAGGACAGAAAACCACCACCAAGTATGAAGCCCCAAAGCTCACAAACTAGCTGCTAAAATATCCACCTCGATATTTCACTAGACACCCACACAACTGTTAAGGCACTAGCATGTAATGCTGTCAAAATAGGGTGTTTGGTTAACAGAAACCAGATTTAGAAATCTCTTTCTGCTAACTGGTAGCTTTTGCAGGATCATTATCACAAATGAAATTATTAACAAAGAATGAAAAATATGTTCACTCATGTTCCCTTACACAGGGCACTGCACAGCATAAAACAGATGAACTCTCTTCTACGTCTTCCACAATAGCCTATTCTCTTTCAGAGTAGCTCTTAGAAAGTCAAACCAGATCCTAACTTCAGTCTAGTTACTTTTCACACTCGGGCTTTCCATCCAACAGTTGGGAGCATAATACTAATCTCACTGTAGCATTTCACAAAGAATTTCAAAAAGCAAGCAGCTACATGAAACCACATGCTGTTAGCATGTTTCATGTATCACTGATTTTTTAGGTATTTATTCCTCTGAAACTGTAAGAGAAACACTGAGTAACAAGTCACACTGACATGACAGCAGCTACAGGTGAAGTAAGAAAAGAGAAATCTGACAACTCAACCATGTTAAGATCAGCAAAGTAGGCAGAAGCTTTGCCAAGATCCTCCTACCTGCCCCCAGAAACAGCATGAGAATTAACATTTCCATGGGCTCCAGAAGGTGGGCTTTCTTCAACCACAGTTGGCATCTCAATCTCAAAATCTCTTGGCACATTCTGGATATTTGGGTCCATGAAAGTTACTCGACCTGAGAAGGAAGACAAGACAGAACTAAGTAAGGGTCCAAAAGGAGTCTCTCTAACTTAACACAGCTGAACACACATCTGCATCTCCAAAAATCAAGGGGCAGGGGGTGGGGTGGGACAGGACACGATCACTGAGGAAACTGAAGAGAAGAAAAAATAATTCGGGTTTAATGGGCTTGAGATGATTCCCTTGCAGCATTTCTGTATCACTAATAAGAAACTCCCAAATCCAGAACCTGATCTGGGGTCAGAGATTTACATGCTAATATGTGCAAGAAATTAATAATACTGCTTGGTGAACACAAAAGCTATTTTAACACATCTAGACTTTTAGGGCAGATACATGCGAAATGGGTATTTCAGTATTTTCATTTGGTTGAAGTAGAGCACAGGCTTGATTTCCTGTCTTTTCCCCATAGAAAAGCTGCCCACACACACACAAAAAAAAAAGCAGAAGAACCCAGTAAGAAGTGAGGATTTTGCACACATTTCTTCACCTGTAGCTGTGTGAGTCTGTGATACCGGATATATCCTTTCCATTCCCAGTGCAGTATTCAATCGCTTTTCCCTCTGTAGTGGAAACACCACTTTAGTAATGGCATTGTTGATCCTCCTCCATTCTAGTATAAGCCCTGGTAATGGGTGAAGTGTCTTCAATTTCTCCAAAATATCCTTGTGGGGAGAAAAGGGCACAACTATAATTAACTGCCTTTAAAGCTTTATTTATAAAGTTTTTGCAGTTCTGCAGGAAAAAGCGACTCCTGCACCCACAGTGAGCTTCCAGTGTCACTGCCTTAAAGTTAAATGCATAACCCCTCCACCTATACCACCTACACCTGGTCAATCAAAGTACCATGAGACACAGCTGTAGTTTTATTACACACAAGAAGGCAATCGCTTCTCTTTGGACTTTTGCTTCCTCATCACCACTCAGTCTCCACCAACCAATAAATCACCTGAAATGATCAAATAAAGCATCACTTGCCATAGGTCCCCTACGTTGTCTCCTCTTGCCCAGTGTTAGTGCTCCTCCTCCATCTTCTTGCATATTTTTCTCCCTGATCTCTCCTATCCATACACTCAGAACACATAAAATGAAGCCCTTGACCATGCTCCTTGAAAGACAAAGCTGATCACTAGCAATCAAATCCTTTCAGTTAAATCAGAAATATGAAGGGACTAAGAAGAATTTTAAAAGACAGTGGCATGCAAACATTTTGCAAAATAACATTTTTTTGTATGCAGCAGGCAGCTGTAGCCTGTAGCTGTGCATCCCTTCCCATCACAAAAGGAGGAAACCCACATTTTGCTTCTTGCTTCCTGCTCTGCCACCACCACTATGCTCACTTCTTCACTGCCACTTGAGTTTCAGAAATCAATACTTGTCTTCCAAGCGCTAACTACAATGAACAAGGGGGAACTAAGAAAACAACACAGATTAATGAGCCCTGAAAACAGTGAACATATATATCTGCTAACATCACTTGTTTGGCAAGAGCACCCATTAGCCTGCAGCAGTTGGTATTAATGCAGCTCCACAATATTTAACAACTGGCAAGCATGTCAATAGCCTTCACATATATATAAGTTTGATATACGCAATTTGATCAGCCATTCTGAAGAAAAATTCTGCGAAGCACAAAATACAGATATTGTAGTACCAGGCAGGGAAAATATTGTATTTAATCACCAGGGTATTTAAGTATCTTTCAAGCCGATGTTGAAAAATTCTTCTACTATTTGCTTTACAAAATTATTGTGCTATTTTGGTCTTACACATGGTTTGGAAAATCAAATTCTACCTGATTTATTCTAACTGAAGCCTGCTATTTATAGTCATGTCCTCACTACACTCAGGCTTTAGAAGAGTCGGAGGAGTTAATAACTCTGCTAACAGAGAAGGCAGAATCCAGTTTGAATTTCCAGTGGTAACTGGAGGAGCAAAAAGGCAGTTAAAATTTACTTTAATTTAAGTCAGCATACCTAACTCCAATGTATCCAAGCAGCAGATGTGTGAAGTGAGTTATTTTTACAGTCATACTGGAACCAGACTTTACTGTACCTTGGTTGTACTGAACTGCTTGCTCAACCTAACCCTGTTTCCTTTAGCAGTTGCTCTTCTTGTGTAACCCAGAGTTTTCTTGTTCCCTTGAACTTTCATATCTCCATTTTGTGGCAACTTCAGCTCCAGGAACAAAACCTAAAAAAGACCAGCACTTCAAATCAGTTTCTGCACGCTACTCCCAGGAGAAAACAAAAAGCAACTGAGCACTTAAACAGCTTGTTCCAACCAAAGGATAGTACAAATGCTTCAGGTAATTAAAAAGCTGATTAAAGATCTCTGCTATCAAAGTCATTCCTCCTCCTTTTAATTAACTACAAAATGCAATCTAAAATCTCATTTTCTGAACACTGTAAGTTTGAGTTCAGAGGTATGTTTTTAGAAAAGGTAATTAACTCCATCCAATAAGTGAGGTTACTGCTGACAGTCAACTGTAATAAAACGCAGAGTTAAGATGGCTAAAAGTGGGAAGAACATTGGTGAAAAAAAAGAAGTGTTAGCAGGGAGCAAGCTTCAGAGCAACATAGGAGGAAGTTTTCCCAAATACCTTTTATGGAATAGCCAGAGTTTAGTTTTTCTAAAACATTGCCAAGAACTGGAAAATCAAGTATATGTTCACTTGTTGACAGACAGAACACAGTTCTTCATTTTTCATTCTATGTTTTTGTAGCATTATACACTATTTAGCAGCTATTGTGTTTCATTTCACAGCTGGCAGAAGGGAATAGCAGCTTTTCTCTCACGCATTTTTGTAGCACAAAAGTTTTACTGACACAAAATTAGAAGGGTAAAGCTCTATTAACTCTACAAGATACATGATTCCTAACAAAATTTCCACATGAGAAGCAAGCTTCTATAGTTCAGAGAACAGCATTTCAGAAAAAACCTTCCTTTGCCTTTTCCATGAAGCAGAGTGAAATTGGAGCTGAGCATTATTTCAGTTCTAACTCAGACTACCGTTACCAAGCAAAATCTCTGCAATTGCAGCAAAGAAGGAACGTTTCTGTGGAACTTTTAGTGATGGCTGCTTGCAAATTTTAACTATTTCCATATAAAGTATAGTCCCTCAGCAAGAAATTAGTGTACAGAAAATAAATAAATGGGGAAAAAAGCATGCACAGAAATTATAATCTATTATTATGATTCCATGTAATGTACATGAAAAAATATATAGTAAAGTTCTTCAGGAATAAAAGTATTGCTAATTTACATAGAAATCGGTTTCTTAGGCTTTAAAAAAAGCCATTTCTATACAGGTTCTTAAAAACAGACAGTAGTTGATTCAAAACTTTTAAAGAAGTCTTTCCTGCTCTTTCATGCCTGTATAGAGACAAGGGTAACAATGCAACGTATTCAGTACAACTATTCTTAGACTCAGACTACATGGTATCACATCACATCTCCTGTGTAGAATACTGGCATTGCAAAACGCTTCTCTAGTCCTGCACCGTTCATCCAAAGTGTTCCAAAAGCCATTTAATTGGCAGATCATCTCATGCACCAAGAGAAGCCAAGGTCCTATACAAACAATATGCTTATTTCCACTTGGTTTTTATTTTCAGTGTGCTTATTTCCACTTCTACCTTCTTTATTTCTGCTAAAGTTAGCAGAAATCAGAATGATCAGTAACAAGCAGGAGATGCACAGCACCTTGCAGGCAGCAAGCTCATAATAAGTGTGAAGACAAATCAACTCTGAGCAGAGTTCAGTTTGTGTTTTGTCTTTTCTTCATACACAGTCTGCCCAAGAAGGTTTTATTCTTACATCTAAGCAAAATCTTCTTGAGGGTAACTTCTGAGAAAGTTCTCCCCCTCCCACCCTAACCCTCACATACCTCTGCAATGTCATCAGGGCTGGTCAAGGAGAAGCTGTGGCCTGCCAGCTGATACGCCTTGGTCTCAATCTCGCTCAGTTTAGCTTGCATGACCTGTTTCTGGGTTTCATATGCTGTTGTGCTAAAACCAATGCCATTCAGCTCCAGCAAAGCCAAGCAATAATGGGTGGGCATCTCCACTTTAGAAAATACATCTGTAGTAAGTACAAACCCCAAGAAAAACTTATTATAACATCAAAACCAGATCAACTGCAGATCAACAGATTCATAAAAAAACAACTGGGAAATCCTCAGTTTTTAAAATCTTGAATGTGCTGACACACTGAAATCTTTTAATATAGATTAGTTCAAATACTTTTGTTTCTGGAAAATTTCATAGTAAGAAATATTTCATAATAAGTATTCCAGAATTTTTTATCACAAAATATTTAAGAGAATATCAGCTGCCATCAAAAGTCTTTTTTCTAAGAAATACACATCTCTTTGTATATCAACATTTTATAAGCTGCAGACATGCTTAATGTAAAGCTTTCTAACTTGATAAACTTTCATTCTACCACCCACATCTTTCAAAAATGTTCCAAGGTTTAGTTGTCACAATCAACTGGACCCTAATCTTGGGCTTTGGATACAATTAGGAGAAACAAGCATAAAGCCCACCAATAGGTATGTGCTTTTTTGGGGGGGGGGGGTAGGGGGTAGGGTGTTGGTTGTTTTTAAACAGATACAAGCACTCACCAAATATTAGTGCAAACATACAGGATCATTCATTATGGGATCACAAAAGTTTCATGGACACAATGCATACATGACAAACAATGCTACATGGGCAAGCCAAAGAGCAAGAAATCTCCTTCAGAAAGCATGTGAGGATTTTAGGAATTGCTTCTGACGTGGAAATGCGAAAGCTTTTGAACATGTTCATAAGAAAACACAGACAGACTCACAAGTCCTCTCAGAATGGCCAGTGTACTCACCTGGAGGTAAAGATCTGCTTGATTCAGAGACTTAAAATAGATTCTGCTATTGCCTTAACCAATGGAACTGGTGGATATTTAGGATATAAAACCTGTATTTTGTTTCCAAATTTAATATTTGACAAAACAGATGTACTTCAAACAGAAGTGCCCTCTTTTCCTTTAACAAATTAGCATTTTGCCACAGAAAATACTTAGGTAAGAACTTCCAAATCTCTTCTTTTCTCCACTGATCATTCCACCTGTGGTAGCACAGCTACCTTTACCCTCCATCATTACCCCTAACGGGAGGAGCTCTCTTTACCTGTCAGATTTTCCTTCTGTAATTCATTATGGAGTTGGTTCATGATATTGAAGACAAGCACAGACTCTATTGCTGCTCTGTATCGCCCAGAATGATCTCCACTGGCACTAAGCCCCAGACTCTGCACCCCTTGGCCGGTGCCTACCCCTTCCAGTAGAGGTAGCTCACTGGGGAGAAAGTTAGTCACCATGTTGTGAAGCGTGCGTTCCTTAGAGCCAGAATCAAGCAGCCAACATGCAACCTTAAAAACGGAGAGCTCCATGAGACCTTTTTTCCATTTTAGTCATAATACAACATCAATATTTAACTGGGGTTTAATGCAAGGTTATAATGCAGATTATTTTTCTTGATTTGTCATGCAGACTGGAATAATATGTGGAAAAGTTACATGATTTCAGATAAAACCTTCAAGAGGGCATAAGTCACTGAAAAGCTTCATTCTCACTGGAAGTTAATTCTGCACATTTGAAAACCTTATCCTCTGTCAACTAAACACATCTAGAAGTGTTGTCCTCAGATTTTTTCATTTATTAAAACCTAACACAAAGGGGATTACGTATGAAAATCAGAATCAAAACACGTTGAATCTGAAAACTGACTTTGTAAAAATCAGAACTTGCCACTGATCTAGAATATTAGTCAAGCTGAGCACTCCTGGTTTGTTTTCTTTTGCACATCAGCACTAGTACCAAGAATTCTGCAAAGCAAATTTAGTTGCGGTAAACCTCATACCTCCCACTGTCTTCAAAGCAATTTTGCTTATAGCTATATTTCAATCTCTTGTGTCAAAATAGGATGAAACACAGGTTTCTGCATTGTCTCTACCATGCAAGCAGAAGGTAAAAACCACATGTATGTAGGGGAAGAAGGAGTTGGGGGTGTAGGGTGTGTGAATGTGTGTATGTACATATTCATTGCATCACTAAAATAAACAAAGACTCCACTTAATACACAGAACAGTGCAGTGAAAGGTGCTACTTTCATTGCTCTTTAATTTTACCCTAAAACTACATATTGGTATGAAAAGCTAAGTTTGTCCTTTTGTTGAACACCTTAGCTGCTTACCTGGAGACTTTAATATTGCCATGACGTTATTCAGCTTTAAAAATCAATGCCAGAAATTTCTACGCACCTAGAATTTTTCCTAACAAAGACAAGAAGGTGCTTTTACCTCTTTCTAGTGTTTCATTTCAGTTACAAATGGTACCCAAACCTTTGAAATTACATGTAAACTTTGTTTTATTTTGAGAAAATAGTGGTAGCAAGGTGGTCCATACACATAGCAGGTGAATCTTTTGCTTACAAAGTCTTCTGTTCTCAGAATCAATAATCTGACCAGAAGCATTTCTGCCACTTTAGTCCCAAGCTTCTTATAGCAATAAAACAAGAGTTCAACCCTGTTCACTGGAACAGGGGAGAGATTTAACTTCATCCTCCCCACCCAAGCAATCAGGTGTGAAAGATTAGCATGTTAATCCATCACTGAACCTGCTCTGTTTCTCTTGCGGGCACCATGAATACACATAGCAGAAGAAGTCTCCTCTAAATACTGTTCTAGAATTCCCACTGGACGAAAATTTCACTAAACCCCTGACAGGTGTGCATATTCAAATATAATTAACAGAAGAAAAGTACCAGAAGGTATTCCTGTCTTTCTACCGGTGTGTTTATGCTAGTAGTTTTACCCAAGAAAAATTTCTTAATCCTGCAAACCTTTGGGTCCTCAAAACTTCCTTCCAAGGAGATGCCACAAGCCATCACCAGAGTCTTGTAGTGCTGAATGAAGTTATACATGATGAGTGAGCGCTCCTGCTTGGGCTTCTTCTGCAGGTACAGCTGCAGATGATACAGTCTCTCTGTTACAGACAGGTTTTTGTCCAAAGGTGGTGGTGCCAAACTCATACTGATTTCTAAGGCAGAAAACACAAGCAAAAAATGATATTTTTTTTTACCCACTACATGATAAGAAAGGCAAGAGAAAAATCTTGAATGCAATCACCTAAAGCACAAAAAATGTACTGTGAACAAGTGAACAATAAACCTATACCAATATTATATTTTATGAAACCAGACAAGGCTCCCAAAAGCAATATGCTGTGTCTGTACTACCAAACAAAGGAGAGCCAGGAATCAAACCCTAGCCACGAGCCCACGTAGCAGAGACTGGGTTGTGTTCAGCATTCAAGTGTCAGATTTGTTCTGGAGAGCAAAAATTGGAAGGGGTTGAAACAGAAAAGTAAGCAAGCTAAAGAGAACATGGGAGTAAGCTAACGCTTTAGCATACACATGCTCAGCAGTCCAGTGCTTGAGCCAATTACCTGGCCTTATTATAGAGCACCATAGATGTACCTACAGCAACATGTTTGAGGGTGTTTAAAACTTAAGACTGTTGAATAATATGGATAAATCACTTTATCACACAGCTCAGCTGGGTTTGGGACACTGAAAACACTTCCAAGAACCTATCTGTAGAAGCCATAACTAGCGGTATTTCCCAGGGGTCAGTACTGGGCCCAGTCTTGTTCAACATATTCATCAGTGACCTGGATGAGGGGACAGACTGTATGTTGAGCAAGTTTGCTGATGACACAAAACTGGGAGGAGCAGCTGACGCACCAGAAGGCTGCGCTGCCATTCAGTGAGATCTGGACAGGCTTGAGAGTTGGGGAGACAAAAACCTAATGACAACAAGGGCAAGTGTAGGGTTCTGCACCTAGGGAGGAATAACCCCATGCACCGGTACAGGTTAGGGGTTGACTTGCTGGAAAGCAGCTCTGCAGAGAGGGACCTGGGTGTCCTGGTGGACAACAAGTTGACCATGAGCCAGCAATGGGCCTTTGTGGCCAAGAAGGCCAATGGTATCCGGGAGTGCATTAAAAAGAGCGTGGCCAGCAGGTCCAGGGAGGTTATCCTCCTCCTCTATTCTTCCCTGGTGAGGCCACACCCAGAGTACTGTGTGCAGTTCTGGAGAGACTGAAGACAGTCCAGCAGAGGGCTATGAAGATGATCAAGGGAATGGAACACCTCTCTTATGAGGAAAGCCGAGAGACCTGGGTCTTTTTAGCCTGGAGAATAGAAGACTGAGAGGGAATCTTATCAATGCTTATAAATATCTAAAGGGTGGGTGTCAAGAGGATGGGGCCAGACTCTTTTCAGTGGCGCCCAGTGACAGGACAAGGGCACAAAATGGAACACAGGAAGTTCCACCTGTATATGAGGGAAAACTTCTTTACTTTGAGGGTGACAGAGCACTGGAACAGGCTGCCCAGAGAGGTGGTGGAGTCTCCTTCTCTGGAGATACTCAGAACCCACCTGGACACGATCCTGTGCAACCTGCTCGAGGGGAACCTATATTATCAGGGGGGTTGGACTAGACCTCCAGAGGTCCCTTCCAACCCCTACCATTCTGTGATTCTGTGATCTGCTGAAGGTACTTGAAATGCAGAGTCATGTAGCACAGCACAACCTGTCTGCTCACTTACCAGTCTGGTCTTGAATCTGCTGCAAAGAGACATAGTAGGCATCTTTTCCACCCCAACATACTGCCAGTCCAACTACCAAGATGTCCTCACAGCCTTGGACAGGAAATCCATCATCTTTAACTTGCATCCACTGAGGAGAACTTACTAAAGGAAAAATTTTTAAGTTACAATTATAAAATGGCATCCATAAATACAGAAAAGCTTGATTTCTGAAAATGTAAATACACACAGTTGAGCCTAAATTTCTTAAAAGTGAATACATACCTTCATTTTCATCCATAGGTAGAAAAATCTGTGTTTCTTCTGGGGAAAAAAACCAACATGTCTAGAATAGCAAACCTTTCTCTTAACAGAAACAACTATCCATATAGCATCCCTGCAAAACTCTAGCCTTTCCTAGCAGTCTCTTCAAGAGTTGAGACAGAAATGTATGCACTCCTTCCACTGAGAAACATTTCACATTTGTCCATCAAAAATATATTTTGATAGTTAAGAAATTTTGTAGTTGTTGTTGTTATGGAGATATGACAGCAAAGAATCTAACTCTGCTTAATCTTGTTATTTTAAAGGAAGAGTATGTTTATACAGCAGCAAACTGCAGCATATGAATACTTCTGTGGAAAAAAATGAAGCAATATTGCAACAACCCGGAGACTGATCTGAATTTCACACATGCATATATTGAACCAAGTTTACTTCTTGCAAACTCAAAAATATTTCACCTTGGTTCAGGAGCAATCCCACAAGCAACACTGCTCAGTGGAGACCCTGAAAATCTGTACGGTTTGCTGTTAAATACATTATTCATTCTAAAATACACTAAAACTTGTTTATGACATGAAAAGATACACAGGATAAAGGGACTGCACAACACAGATCCATTTAAAAATTACATACAAAATGAAACGTTAAGAATATTAGGTGCTCTCACAAACAAACAAGCTGCTAACACTTCATTACTGTCACCAAAGACCTACCAATGAAATGCTTGACAGCAGTTCTCCATCCTCTACTAACACTCAGCTCCTTTGCTTTATTGACAGTGACAATATTCAATTAATATCAGTAATTTTCCGCCTTCTTTGGAAACCCTTTCCTTCTCCACTCCTGCTTTAAGCTGAAGATGCCACCCTGCTGTTCACAAAATAATGTGTTGGAACACGGAACTGACCTTTTTTGAATTTGCCACCAATTGTTGATTTGGGAGACAAAAGACATTTTGTTCTTTCGCATGCCACTGAGATGGAGAATCTGTTTTTCTCCTTCCATTCTGCAACGAAAGTCTGGAAAAGAGCTTTGTCGCTTGCTACATCAATAATAGTGAAACATTCAGCACTTAAGGGAACGAGCGGAAAAACATCCTGAGATAGCTGCAGTGAAAAGCCTTGGTCTATAGTGGAATCATCTTTTATCTCATCAGTCTCACTTGGGTCTACACTCCCAAGATTGACCTGGAGTGTTTTTACCTGCTGCTCTGCATTGCCCTCGCTATTCTGCTGTGGCTGAATCAGCTGCCTTTCATTCATGCAGGCGACTTGTCTCTTCCTTGAAGATTTCACAGAGAGAGAAACAGAACTCTCTGGAAAAGGTTCTTTGGGGGGTGTTGGAGGTATAAACGCATTATTACTATCTTGCGGAGGGCAGAATTTTCTGTTGCTTCCCTTAAGTGGAAGTGTTATGCAGTCTGTTTTCTGAAGATCCAAGTTTTCTGTTTCATTTTCTTTAACCTTGAAAGAGCTTTTTAAATCCTGGTAAATGGGTAAATGCTCTGGCTGACAACAGTCAGATTCAAAAACTGGATTTGGCTCTTGATTAACAATAGGAGCAACTAACTTGCCTTTCAAATAGGAGCTTACTGAAACTGGTTCAGTGCCTGAGGGACTAGGCCATTTGTCTAATACATCCTGCAACCCTGGGCTTAGTTCAAATGAGTGGTCAGTCCACACCACTGGATGGGTTTTCTTGTCTAAAACTTGCTGGCTTTTCTTGAGCTTTTCAGTTTGATCTCCTACTAAATCCTCTGGTCTGAGGTCACTGTTACAAATCGCTGGGTTTCTTAATCCTGGCTGACCATGAAATACAGAAGGAAGATCTTCCAGAAAAGACGGGGAGTTTGCATGATCTAAAACTTCAGCTATTAGATCAGAGAATGCTAGAGACACATTGTTACACCGTGCAGGATCCTGATGCTCTCTCTGATTGACATTGACATCAAACTTACTCTGAACAGGCCTTAGGTTCCATGAAAGACCATCTGTAGGAAGCAAAGCCTCTTGCTTCTCCACAGCATCCTTTCTGTCAGCTTCCGTGATGTGAACCGCTGCAAAGTCACTGACATTACTGAAGCTATCATCAAACAGCAAGCTATCACTCATATTCAGCCTTGTTTCAGGGACAGGGTGGCATTCTAATTGTACAATGTGGTCCCTACCAAAAGGGGAGGTTGCTTTATTGAGGTCTTTAGATACACTCTCCCCTTTCACTGAATTTTGGGTCTGGTAATCTTGTAGAAAACTGTGTAGCTGGGAGTCAGTCACTGAGAAATCACTATCTTTAAGGCAAGGTGCAGATTCTATTGCTTTCGCCACGGGCTGTGAATTAAGGCCTCCAGACTCCAAAACTTTATTACTGCAGTGCTGAGCTGTGTTTTTCGTAATGTTATTTGTTGTGATAAGACTTGATAAGCCCAGTTTCCTAACTGTTGCAGCCAACTTTTCATCAGTAGCATTCTCAGTCCATGAGAGTTTCTTGGAGATTTCCTGCTGTGGTATTGCTGCCAGCTCTGAACCTTGTATTCCCTGCTGTCCTGTGATTCCAGATGCTCCCTCCTGTTTTATTATCATCTCAGTTTGAGTATCCAACTGGAAGCTCTCTCCAAAGTCTCTAGAGTCAGAAAACAGATCAGAGGGTGGACCACTCTCAACACCATCTGCATTGCAAACCGCTCTGGATTTTACTAGAGAGTCTTTCAGAAAATCTTTAGGATGACTGTTGGCTTTCTGCAGTGCTCCAACTCGTAACAACATTCCATTGGGCTTTTCGCTCCCATTTTTGCCACCATTCTGAATCTGAATATGGCAGGATTTATCTTTACCAGGACAAAAATGCACAGGCTTCTGTATCCTGCTACCACAATGGACATCTCCACGTCCAGAGCAGCTAGCAGTTACATTACAATGATCTGTGTCTAAAGCCATCTGCTGCCTACCAATCATCGCCTGAGCCCAGCTCACATCCATTTGCATTTTATTAATTTTATTCTGCTTATCATCAGTATTTTCATTTCTCTGTGTCCTGGCACTACCAGGTATTACTAGGCTTCCTTTAATATTATGTGTCTCCACATTGATGTGTGGAGTACGCTGTAATGTAACAGGTGCCTGAAAACATGCTCTCCCCTTAGGCATGCCTTCATTAGTGATGGTAGGCTCTGTAAGTAATCCTTCCATTTTATCTTTCCTCCCAAAATTACTTTTGCCCATCTGTAGAGAATTTGAGACTTTATGAGTTACAGGCCCTATTTCCATAAGTTCCTTATTATTTTGGTCTGAAAAAAAATTATCTGTAGAGATAGTGAGGTGGAAAGCGGGCGGCTTTTGCATGTCTATGCTAAGCATATTTGAATCTTCAATAAGAGACCTCTGCAGTTTTGAAGCAGTATTTTTGTTTCTAGTTCGGTTTAAATGCATGTCTGTGCTTTTTATCAATCTAGATGCTGAAGACTTTGTTCTCAATATTGGTGTTTTCCCTTGTTCACTAGGGAGTTCTGGAATTGCTCTCCTGGAATCCGTCTTGTTTTTGACCAGAGAAATTCCTTCTAAGTTTTGATTATCTCTGCACATATTTGGCCGTTTTCTAGCACTGTACACAATGTCATCATTGCCTGGGACTTCACTCTCAGATCTGGAGTTCTCTGTACTACCACTTAGTTGCCTTTTATATCCCTTTTTAATATTTGATAAGTTTCCAGTCTGAGAACCAAGGCCTTTATGATGTTGAACTCTGCACCCTTTTTTGTTTAACAACCTCGAAGACTCAGAAGACTGCTCTTCACTTGATCTATGTAGTCTGCCTTCCAACTCTGACTCACTGCTGATCATAGAGGATGTATCGGTCTCGAGAAAAGACTCTGGGTTCCACTGCACTCCCATCAGTGCCAAATCCTGCTGGAGAAGTCCCCTGGCTTCCTCCACAATGAGGGAAGCTGCTTCTCTTTCAGTTAAGCCCTTCATTCCAGCCATCCAGATGCTGCGCACCGTTCGACGCTCCTCTGCTGATTCTTCATCTTCATCCACAGCCCTACGAACACTATGGAAAAGGTAACAGACCGATGTAAACATTCATGCAGAAAATAACAACACAAGGAACAGGCACTATTCTGCTCTGCTCCAATTTCAATTAGCTTCACAGCTTCCCAGAGGCACTATATCCAAAATATAATGCACTTAATAGGAAATAACTATTTCAATTTTCTATACATAAATTGATGTTGATGAAAGATATTACTGGCTGCATATCCCAGAAGCATTCCCAGGTTTGTGTGTCCAAACATGTACCCCAGCTGAGTCCCAACTCCCTACCAGGGTGAGATCCAGATCTGAATCAATCCTCATCCATGCACTGTTTTCCAAAGAAAAGAAACTTCAGGAGCATGAACCAGACAGGTGTCATGGCACAGTCCAACAGGTACTTGATCAAGGAAGCTTGTCATTGTACTAACATGAAAATCACAAGAGAATCTCAAATGATATACAGTAATAAATCATCAACTCATTTGATCACACAGTGGAGCTGCCTTTTAGAGGTAGCAAAAAGTCTCCAGAAAGCATTAACAATTCACCCAGGACTACGTGCGTTGAAAAGAGGAGTAAGAAGAAAATTTAGGTCTCACAAACTTATGCTGCAAATAAAAGATGCTTCTATTAATTTCAAAAAAATCATGGAACGACTATGATCAGTCAGAGACACCTACAAGTAATGTCTAACTAACGGTTGGTACCAAGTCCCAAAAGGTTGCCGTATTTTATTACAGGTTTCATCCTGTAATCTTTCACCTTACAAAAAACTCCTTTACTTGACTTCTGGATTTACTGATTTCTCACCTTTTGAATGGTACTGAATTCTTCAGAGCAGTTGCCACATCATCAGGACTGGCTTTAGCAAGATCAGCCACTGTGACAAAGCCAGCATTGTAAAGCATCCTGGCACGCTGTGCATTCAGCAGAGACACTCGTACCAGGTCACAAAGCTCCCTATGAACCCCAAAATTGAGGCGGCTCTGGAACCGAGAGAGCAACAGCTCCATGTTGTGCCAGCCCAGTCGATTACAGAAAACCGTTACCATTCCTGGAACACAGAAGTTACATCAATGTCTTAACTCCAGCTCCAGTTCTATTAAGCTGGATCCATTTCCCACCCCCTCATCTTAATTGGCATTCACTTTACATTTCTCACCTTCCCATTACTTAAAGAAACTAACTCATTTTATTATAACTATGACTAGGAGCTGGTCTCACAGAACTCTGATCTAGTTTATCTGTGAGGTAGAAATTCTGAATGACACTGCTTTTTCAAAGACACTAATCTTGAGAGTGTGAAGCAGGATTCATATGAACCAAGCACACTGAAGAAAAGAAGACAGAAAAAGCAGTGATGAGAGACATTAAGAGAAGCCACGGATCTTTGAGGAAAGCCAGTACTGATGTCCATAAGAGCAGAACTTGGCCTGCAGAATTTCAGTTACTGAGAGTATCATAGGACGTAGCAAAGCCTATGATAAAGGTTACAACTGCAGCCCCCAGCACATGGGAGGAAGAAAACAGCAGGGAAAAGACAGTTTCTTACTCACAAATTCCATCTACAAAATATGAAAATAACTGAAAGGCACAGCATCCCTCTCTATTTTTACAGTGATTATAGAATACCACTTTTATCATATCTCTTAACTATGTGTCATGTCAACAGTTCCTTTTACTTCCCAAATTACTTTTGTGAAAATTATTAACACTGGGAATAGGGAATTATGAAACTGCTACAACAAGAAGTTATTTATACTACCAGAATTAATTTAAACTACTCTGCATCAGTTGGCGTGACCTTTTCATTCTGGGGTTTTGACTCATGCTGCAACCCACACATAAGGTTTCACAAGTTGAGCTAAAACTGTCTTAAAAATTGAAGACCCACTTATGGAGTAATGGAGGACTGAGGCAATAGAAAAAAAAAATCTCAGTCACATTGTGGGCTGTTACTTCTACTCCTACACAGCTGTGTTAAGGAAGTTAAGTTAAAGGTGACAGCTATCTGACCTCTTGTTATCTGGTGATAAATGACCCAGAAACTACTCACTCTGTTTTGAAAACTATACTTTCTGGCCTTTTAACTTTGCAATCAGGAGAAAGCTATGCTAAGCCTTAAAGACCCCAAACTTCACCCATGCTGAAAGGTGATAAAGCAAAGCTTCACAACGGACTTGTACTTATTTCCATACTTAGTATTGAACAAACTACATTCCTGTACAGTACACAGATAATTTCCACACACCTCAGCATGCTACAGCACTGCTTGATTCCACTCAGCTGGCCCCCTTCCCACAGCACACACTGTAGTTCCATCTCAAAGCAGGGGCAACCACAGATTAAGCTATAAAGCTGGAAGTGGTTTTACAAGACTGATTGTTGTTAGTACCACACTGTGGCTATCTTATCCCAAATCTGGAAGGAAAGAAAACAGACTAGCCTAAGACTCCTGGGGTATTTTGCCCAGACAACTCACCTGCATAGGTGGCAGCAGACTGTTGTAAGGATTGAAGCTGGCCACGACTACAGCCATATTTCTTGGTCATATCCTTTAAGGGAACCTCACTGATTAAATCCAGGAGGGCAAGACTGGTGAAAAACCTGTAGAAGTACACACGGAAATAAAATCATCATACAGGGCACATAAGCGTACGTGGCAAAATGCACTGTGATAGCATAGGACAGAATGGTACTACAGCATAGCACACAAAAGAAACAGAGATGGCTTCCAAAAGCACCAGCACAAACATCTTGTGCCAGCAGTGTTCGCAGTCCAGAGCAGACCAGGTCCAGGCTCTCTGAACTATCAGCTCACCCAGCAAGAAAGCCAGTTCCTGAAAACAAACACAGAACCTGTCCACTCCACATGTTATACCCTCTAGTCTTTGCACATTCCCACCCATTTGTGGCTACCTTTTGTGGATGGCCATTTGTCTATGCTGTTTCTCTGTTTTAGCTATAATTTTGCCCTTTACAGAGCGAGCAAGAAAGCCTTCTTCAATCCCCACCAGCTCAGCTACACGTTTCATTGAGGCAGGCAGCTTCTCCCATAAGCAGAAAAACTGGTACCAATCAATTGTGGTCCACTCCTCATACACTGGGGTGACCTAAAGAAAACAAGACAATGGAAAAAACTATTTCAGAGAAACAAACAGAACAGAGCTCTGGGTAAACAAAAATACAGCCTACGGAATGTGGTTAGAGCATCCTACGCACTACTTAGAGGCACTGAGTCATAACCACATACCCTGAAGAAAGTAAAAGCTCTTCTAACCTAGTTTTTTTAATATTTGTACTGATGAGATCTGACTCATACAGGTACTCTAATGATGAAACAATTTGGGATCTTTGTCAGAATACTCCCTGAATCCAAGACACTAGAAGATTTTTAAGCTGCATCTTTACTCTCCTTTTAACACCACAAAACTTTATTCTTTTGTTAACAAAACTGACAGATATTTATCAACCTCTTAAAACCACTAGCAACCACACTAACCACTGCCCTGACAGCTGATAAAGCAGTAGGGAGCACAGATATTGCCAGAACTTGCTGAAGCTTTCACTTACCTGGAGTATAAGTAATCTCAGCTTTTATTAACACGAACAAAAAAGTCACCCAGAACATTCACACACTTTTAGACAGAAACCCAATTCTATTATCAGTCAGTCAGCACAGAGTCAGTTTCAGTGTGAGAAGACAAAATGTCTTCATACCTGTACCGATATACTGCAAGGCTATTTTGAAATAACTAAAAGTTGTTCAGAGCATTTAACGTAACACAGACTACCAGATGCCTATGTAGTTGTAAATCACCCATGCCCCTTCCTATGCTGAGAAGAACAAGACTCATTAAGGTGGGGGATTGTCTTTTTTTGTTAGATGGTTGGGTTTTTTTCTTTAAAGAAAACTCTTTTTCTAGCCTAACAAATACTTACTTGTTTTAATCAACTTTCCTAAAATACAAGATCTTGGGATTCAGTCTCATATTTGTACAAGTAAAAGATTCAAGCCTAAGAAAATTAAAAAGCATTATAACAGATAATTTTCCTGTATCCCATAAGGAACACATGGAGAATAATTTTTTTTTAAAAAAAGCAGCCACCAAAACTAAACAAACCTTCAGCCTTGAAAATGAACAGACTTGCAAGAAATTGTTTTAGGCTAGCTTAATGGAAGACAATCTCAAGAACATTTTGTCTAACAGCATATTTGATATTTAAAATAACATTAGACAAGCTGCTGCAATTAAAAACTACAGGGTAAAAAAATATATTGCCATCTCTGTCTCTACCCAAGAACATGAACAAAATTCATCCTTTTTTTCTGTTTTGGAGATGCAAACAGGGAAAAAATTCACTGGTGCATGACACAAAACCATCCACTTTGCCTATGAGAAATAGAAGAAATATAACGTGGTTCTCTAAAACAGAGAAACAGGTACATCTGGGACACTAGTAGATTTAATAAATAGATAAATAAATAAATAAAATCGATCACTATCAGCCAATAACTAGGTGAATTAACACAGCAAGCAGAGACAGCCACTGTCAGCCTCTCGCCTCCCCTGTTCCCTAGCTCAAGAACTTCTGTAACCACAAGCATATTCTCCTTCGAGTGAACTTTTTCTCTCAGACAAGATGCCCGAATTTTTCCTGGTAAAGAGAATACACTCTATACTTAAGACAACTATACCCTATAGTAAAAACAACTGTCAAATTTCAGATGATGATTGCACAATCAACCTTCAGCAGCTGTGAATCCTAAGATGCTCACTGAAACTCCATCTTGTTGCCTCACTAACCTTCATAGGTTCATAGCTTCCTCTCCAAAGGTCTTAAATAGCATTGCTTAGCTTTTTAAGTGTACCTGCATGTAAATCCTGACAAACTTTGGGACACTTTCCCATCAAAAGATTTATCACACTCCTTTAGCCCTGGCAGCATCGCTAGGCAAGTAAACTAAAGCAGACGTGAATTTCACCATTACTGAACCTAACAAAGGCCCACCCACGGGCAGAACGCGGTGCAGTTCTCTAAGGCATTTTGTAGGCAAAATAGATGCTAAAACCCCAAAAGTTTTCTGAGCCTCCAAAAGTAATCTGAGGTGCAGCCTGCCGATCCCAAACACAACAAAATCAATTTGTTTCAGCTTCAAGTGTCTCAGAAAAATTACCATTATCCTACACCCAAAACTTATAAAGTTCTGAAATCTTTCGAAGTCAGAAGTGACAACAATGGGCTTAGATGGACATGCAGCACCTGCCTACACAACAGACCCTATGGGAACAGACTAATTCTGAAGAACATTCAATTCTTTTCTTCATGAAGGATGAGCTAAGCAAAGCACAAAGAAACCCCTACGTTCATGGATCCCACAAGAACTCTGCATTGTGCTTTCTCTCCTTTCCTTAGTTTTGGCAGCACAAAATACAAAACACAGAATGAGGAACCTACCAAATAGACAATATGTAGATCATTCTCCAGAACAAAGCTTTTCATAGCTCTCTGCAGGTCAGCAAAGATTTCCATGGCTTCAGTTGGTGAAAGAGAAGAGGAAAGAGTAGCTGAGCCAAGATGTGTTGGATGATAAACCTTTGCTGTTAAAAAAAAAACAAACAACAAACACACAAAAAAACCCCACACCACAGAAACATTTCAGTGCAAGTTTATATCTCATTTTCAGGTTGCAATGTACTTTATAGATATCAATTCTACCAACTTTTCCCAACTGCTTTTTCAAGAAGAAATAGCTTATTTCTCCATTCTGAGACATGAAAATGGAAACAGTAAAAGGTTTAGACTTGCCTAAGTCTCAACTAGCCTTTTTCAGAGGCCAGATCACAAGCTTGAATCCTTCTAATTACTCAAACTAACAGTTGTGATAGCTATTTGAACAAGAAAGAGTGGAATCCCATCTGCCATCCTGCCTAGGAGTTATCATTTTGAGTATTTCTTTCTTAGGAATGCCAAATATCTCCTGTCATCTTTTCTTAAAGAGATACAAATTAACCTGTAATGGGGATTCTTACTATTACTGTAAGAGTCTCATTCTTGGTCATTTTAAGAAAATAGCCAAAAATCAGGAAAAAGTGCAACCATGTACAGCAAGCAGTTTTAGAAGAGACTTGCACTCTTAGAACATGATGGTTCTTCTTCAGTAAGACAAAAATCGTAGTCTAGTTATTGTGCACAAATCCTGTAGTAAAAGTATGCCCCATTTAAACATAGTTTGGGAATTTGTAGATTAGGATGCATCAGTCTTAGAGGTGATGTGCAAAGAGAGGCCTTCAAAGAAGAACACGTGCATGCAAAAAGTGTTAAAGCAGGCATAAAGACACACTACAGAAAGCTAAGAAGTTCTTGATACATGTGATTCTTCAAAATAAAACCAAAAATGCACAGAAGTCCTCATCATAAAGTTACATTGAACATCTACCCAGCTGCAAAAGATTTACTGATTCAAAACTGCTAACTGCAATTACTGGGAAGAACACCAACGTTACCTTTCACATCACTGTCAGATTCCAGAACCTGAATGAATTCATTTTCCAGCAACCATGTCACACAAGCCTCGATAGGTCCACTCTGTGCTTTGTCTTGTGCTTTCTCATTTCCCCACTTGCTTTCTTTCAAGCTGGATGCAAGAAGAGTGCAAGAAGCGTAGGTCTGCACATCGTCTGGAGTGCTGGCCACTCCCCCAACTATGATCTGTTGAAGAAAACTATATGTTATTGCCAAAGAAGCAATAGGATGGAATATCAGATCAGAGAATCAAAAAGCTCAATCCATCAGATATCTAAGTATTAAAGAACCTGTACGAGAGGAGAACTATGAGGCAAAGCAACTGCCAACCTTTAAGGACTTTTCTTGGCAAGAAGTTAGATGCCTTAGGTAGAAGTAAGAGGACTAAGCTACAGGAAAGAATGAATTATAAAATATTATTTTGATAGCAGATATACACATAGTAGCAATTTAAATTTGAGACTAGCCCTAGGCATTTTGCTTAGCCAACACTGTGAAATACTTTTAAAAGGTTAGAACGCAAACTGCAGTCTTCTGAAGACAAAAAGCAAACAAGGAAGGAGGAGTTCTCCTAAGGCTTTTCAGCATACTAAAGTTTTCTCTTAATACATGTGAATGCTATCACTTGTTTTCCTGATTGAGTGATCTTTTTTCCCTTGGATTTTGTTTTAGTTTTGTTTTTCACATAACTGCTTTTTCCTTGTGAGTCATTTCCATGTGTGCGTCTGCCCTGAGATAGCAGCCTTTAACTAAAAATTTACTTTTGTGGTTTCAATGGATTTTTTTCATGTTATAAAGCAACACCATCTTTTAGAGAGCTCTTATGTAGAAAAAACGCATTTAGAAATTCCATTGGTCTGCTAAAAATTCAAAATCTATGGAATCACAAACAAGTTCTGAGTACCACAGCAGCTTTCACAAGACAGTAGGAGTAGTACAGCAAATGAACCGTATTTAAAAAGTCTACGCTCAGCTCAAGCCCAAAAGAACTTTGGAAAAGGAGATAGGCTCACTTATGTGGAACAACACCCTTTTGGTCCTTTTTACTCCTGTAGGAACCCTACACAGGAGGGCAGGCTAGAGGGAGTGAATTGGGTACCACATCTGTTTGTTCACCAAAAATTCATTTACAGAAGTTCAATCATTTCTGTGCAAAAGAGGTAGGCAAGTTGAGGGGGGAAGAAGGGACCCTACAAGGTTCTACAAATGTCATTATTGCCCAATTGAGTCTACAAAGCCTATGGGATCAGTAACTTACAAGCATCTCCCATTTAAGACTTTTAGGTCAACATGAAATTTAAGAATTACACTTATTTCTGCCTGCAGTTTAAGTATATCTAAATGCAAAATCAAAGCTTAGTAACCCTCGTTTGAGTGTGCTCATGTCCTAATCTGCAGGAAGCAGAGACTGAAACATACCAAACAAAACGCTGAATACTGAAGACCCAAGTAATTTTCTTCTGAAGCGGCTTGGGTTGACAAGGGAGAAAACAGAATAAGAAGAAAATACTGAGAAAACATTTGATGGTGTCACAAAAGAAACCATCCTACAATTACAAGAGGGCAAGCACAGTTCTAATCCCTGTCCACGTGTCCTGTACCTCAAGTATCGCTCTTTTCATGCTAGAAGCAACACCTTCCCCTTCTCTTCTAAGCAAACAACTGCAAACAGGCTTGAGAGATCCCTGAAGTAGAGCAGTGCCTTTTGATCTTTCTGAGGGCTTGCAAACTAAAATGCTTTCACCTATAGGAAAAGAAACAAACAAACATTAATGATGTTAGTATTGCATCTTAGAACTGTAACAGCTACATACAGTTCAACAAGGACATATTATTGGAATGGAAAACTGTAGGTATATTTGAAAAAGCTGAATAAAAAAAATAAAGAGGAAAAAACCTTTGTAACCTTGAACAGTGTATATCCATTGCTATGTAAGAACTCCACAAATGCACAATACTTAAGAACTAAAAGCAGAGCAAACTTCAAAGTTACATTAGCCTGGTCAGGGTCTTGCCAAATAGGCTAAAGAGCTTCCACAGGCTCTCTGTGCATCTGCTTTGCTGCTGAACCACTCTCGCTTCTTGTTCTGGAATTGACTGGAACTATAATATACGGTGGCATCAATTTTTCTTCTGTGCTACATTATTAAACTGAAAAGATTCTTAAAAGCAAGAAGAAAACATAAAAGCTGCACAGCACTTTGACAGTTTGTGTTTTCAACCAGCTTCCACTCCCAAAATGAAATAACACAGATACCACAGTAATTCAAAAATGCAGAGTTATTAATCTAAGTAACTATGCATTCTCTGAATATATTCGCTGCATACACACACACACACACAAAATCTTAAGTATCCTGAATGGTTTCCACTGAAAGTACATCTAAATATACCTTACCTTAAAATTCTCTATCAGACATTGTTAAGTTAATCCCTAACTATTGAAGTTCCGTAGGACACAAAAAAGGTCCCAGAGCCGTGAAACCAAAATAAAAATAATGCGCCGATTTCTTTAATAAGATAACAGTACAAACCACTCATGGAAAATGCAGTGGTCACATAAAGGAGATTTTTTCAACAAAGCCATTAGGTCCCTGGGAAACCTAGCTAGTTAGAAGCTTTGCCAGTTGGCACAGGGTAAATGAATTATGGGTAGGGCAAGCTTGCCTTTGACTAAGAAGAGGGTGTTAGATTTGGATTAGCTGGACAATAAATATCATGACAGGTTTATGATAACTTGTTAAGATTTAAGTGCACATAGTCTGGACAAAGAGGTAATTTTGGTTGTGGGATCTTAGTAAGATCCTAGGAATTTTAAGTTATGATAAAACTGTAGCCATGGTAATACGACAATAATTAGCAAATCCAGAGGTAATGAAAACACAATTGCACTTAAATTTAATGAACAAAATAAATACCACAAATGCAGTGTAGGTGAGTAACCGCATACAGCTTAAACGTGATTACATACAGGAATTACAGGATGCTCAGAGGATGTGTCTCTGGCTGTTTTTTTTTTATCCTGCCAGGTGAAACTTTTGACATCTTTCAACCATGTACTTTTGCCAGAGCTGAGAGTATAGAAGACAAATTGCCTGTAAACATTGTTTTGTGAATTTTGATTTTAGCAATAAAGAATGTTCACTCATCTCGTATTTGCGTTCTGATGTGACCTACAATTCCCCCTGAAAACTTTGACTCTTCAGTGTGATAAACCTAACAGAAGATGGGTATCCACGTGGTTCTACATTATCTGACAGTCATTCAAGACTTGGGGGAAACCCCTTCCCAAGACACCACTAAGAACATAAAGTGAATAATTGCAACCTAGTAAAAAGTAAAAAAAAAAAAAAAAGAAAAAGGAACTAAGCTGTTCTGAGATCCCTTATTGAACATTTCAGGTAAGCAGGGAAGTCAAGATTAGCATCAGACTAGACAAACACCAGAAGACTGGCTATCTAGGCATAAAACTCCATTAAAAGCAAAAAAGGCTCTATTATATTTCTACGTTTTGTTCAGCCATATTGAACAGCTTTACCTATTTCACCTTGGGAACATGAGAGTTTTGATGAAAGCAAAAATAATCCAATTGGATTGTCTCAGGTTTTAATTTTTTAATTTTTTTTTTCTGATTTGATAGAAATTTAAAACATCAAAACCTGAGACAATCCAACACTACAATGTTGGGAGGGGAGGAGGAAATCAACCCAACCGCATTTATCTGCTGTCAACTGAATTTCATACATAAGACATTTTTTCCAGCTGAAGTTGCTGTCCTCCAGTCTCCCCCCTACTCTGTGAAAGAGTAGCAGCTGGTAATGCAGCTTTATGTTCTCATCCAAAAGACTCTGCGGAGTGGAAAAAATGGTACATTCATGAAGCTCATCAGCATAAAATCAACTGCTTACTGTGTAAAACACAGTCACATCAGAACTGTCAAAAAAGGGTACTAATTATTTTAACTTAAAGGAGGGGGGAAAAGAAACTTCAAGGAATAATGTAATTTTACACCTGCCAGCTACACCAAAATAACAAAGTCTGGAAATTTTCAAAATACAGCACGCAGCTGCCCTTTTCTTTATCACATAGGGATAGCTCACAAAGATATAGGTCGCAAAATGCTCTGTTGCTATGCTACTCTGGCAAAAATAGAAAGTTAAATGTAAGAACAGTCTGCTTACACAGGGTTCCAGCAAGCACCAATCAAACCATCAGTAAGACAAACTCCACTTCCTGCTTCTGCTGAACTTCTTGTTTTCTACTGTGTTTATAGTTGGATAATACATTTTTTCCAAATATCATCCATGAAGATAAATTTCCATTGCAAATTAAAATAACAGGCAGGATTATTTTGTTGAACATCAATCAGTGCCACTGTAGGCACAAGGACACTATATTTATGAACTACTGTTCCTACCTCCCTCTCTGTCGCATTACTACTTTCAAGATCCATAAAAGTTATGGTTAAGTTTAGTGAAAGTTTAATAAATCCAAATCAGAACTTCAAACAACAGAAGTAGTTTGTCAAATTATGGTTGTAGACTTTCAATACATTTCTTACATTTTAGGCCTGTCCAATGACAGTTTAGCGTAAATTTTCTCACTGAAAGTGTAAATGCTGTAGTAAACTGACCACAGATCACAGAATTAAGGCAAATGAACAACACAGCCTTAGAAGCTAACAAGAATTCAAAGGAGAAAATAGCCCGTTCCTGAAGTAACTGACATGTAAATGCCAAAGTAAGTCTCATGCAGTGAAAAGAATCCCCTGGGAATTACAATTTTTGCTCCATTAATACCAAACAAATTCATCTTGATTAACTTAATCATACTGAATACCAAAGGAATTCATCATGATTAGTCACTAATTGCAAAGCACTGCCCTGGATTTAATCAGGTTAACACCATTCTTAGAGAATGTTAATAAAGCCTCTGCTTACCCTCTGTGTCTACTCCTTTCCTGCCAGCCCTTCCAGCCATCTGCTTGTAAGTGAGAATGTCCAGCAGTTTGCCACCAAACATGGGAGTTCGTATAATTACTCGGCGTGCAGGCAAATTCACTCCAGATGAGAGCGTGGAGGTTGCTGCTAGGACTCTAATCAAGCCCTGGCGAAAGGCTCCTTCAATGATGTCCCGTTCATCAAAAGTAAGACCTGAGGAGAGACGACTTTTAGCAAACCTGGTAAGGGTGAGACTGCATTTAAGAGCTAATAATATTACCTCCAAGCAAGAGGAAGAACACACAAACTTAATGAACATTCATCTATCAGTGTTAGAAATTAGACTTGCAACACTACCTCAGTTAACTTCTTTCAAACCACAAGTGAAGCAAAATTTTACCATTAATTTTTCATTATTCAATTGACAGTAATAGTTATAAACTAGCTCTTCTAAGGTGCTTGTACACATTGTAGCAAGATGAACAACTACTTACTACATATCACAAGCACTGCAAGTAAATAAATAAAGAATAAAATAAAAAGAAGATAACTGATAAGATAAGAAGATAACTGGATGTAACAAACACAGTAGGGAACTAGGATTTAGTCAGCCGCCATCCTGACCCTGGAATCCTTCTTCATTATTTCCATTCTAGGTTACAGGTCTAATACGTATCTTTCTACATTTCCTTGAGGGCTTCAGGCCAATTTTATTCTTGAGAAAGAAATCCGCACTCTATAAGAATTTGGAATTATTCTCCCTACATATTCAATTCCACAGCTGCTGCTCTCTCTTCCAGTCAGTCCTTCCTCTCAGTGGATCAACAGGTGATATACACTATTACCTACTTAAGTAAGAAATAAAAGATCTAGCCAGAAGCATTCGCAGCACATGCTCCTTTTATTTTTATTTTCATTGTTATATTTCCTCTATTTACTCATCTATTTTAGTATTAAGTTGAGGAAAATTGCTCTGAAATACTCTGGCAGCTTTAGGGACAACTTGAAAATGCTTGGGCTGCAATCAGGTAATTGTCCAGGCACTTCACAAAAAAAAAAATTAAGTTCTATTTTAAAAGTTGCTGTTATCCAACACGAAAGAGAGAAAATTTATCACAGCAATTAGTGATTTAAAGTCTTCGGCCACAATAAAAGAATTTCAAGTTTACCTCTAACTGTGAGATTCTCAAAGCATTTTAATTCAGTCATAAGCTACAGAAGGCTTTAAAAAAGCAACTGGTAAATTGCTGGTAACTACAGCAAATAGAAGCCATATGACTTGACCATTACAGAATTCATGACCAAGATATTCAGGAATACCTGCATGATGAAATGCCACTCCCCATGGCAAAGTACGTTGCAGCACAGAATCCAGGCCTGAGATAGAACGCTTTAGCTGATCCAGCACCTCATCAATCCCTTCTCTGTCCACAGCAACAGGGGCAAGGGCTGAGTTTTTTGCAGAACCTTGAGAGAAAGTATTTTTATAGTTTCTACTAAAATTAAATTTCCTTAAAGGCACTGTGCATAATACAGTCTTCTATTAACTACTTTTCTCTTACTCTCAGCCTGTTGCAAACTGTAGAATTCCCTGGCAATGATGTCTGCCAGCTTCTCACACCAATTCTTGGATGGACAGAAAAGCAGGACTGAATGGCCACCACAAACAGTCTCATAACACAGGCTCACAACATGGTCTTCATCTCCCTGAATTGAGAGAAAATATTTTCAATGCACTCTCACACTGAATGGGGTTTGTAAATGCTGTCATTCTTCTCTGTCACAGGAGGAATCTTCTACTTCAAGTCAGAAAGAGGAGCAAAGAAATAAGATTGAGCACTGTTATCTTAGTTAGTTAGTCTTGCTTTTGGAAGTCCAAGCACTAGTTATGACCACATTGTTGAGGACAGCCCTAGACCTACCCACGAATAAATCTAAGGTTTTGCATCTTGCTTTCATAACTCTGTTTCTGAATGAAGGCCACACAAAAAAAATCACTGCAGCCTCCATGTCTTGGGCAACAGCAGTGAAGAAGAACTAGGAAGAGCCCCAAGGGAAAACATCACTGTACAGTAACTAAGGAAGACTTACCAACTAGGATGTTTGAACTAAAAGCATGAGATGCAGTAACCTGAGCATCCCCAATAAAATGTACCCAGCAAGCACTGCTGACCAAAGACTGCAAGCGTTCAGAGCACAGTGGAAGGCTTTTATGGATACTTATACAGATGTGCATGCAAAACCCCACTGTTTAGAGCTTGCCTTTTTGGTTTTAAGATCCTAAGAGAGTTCCTGCAACTGATCTGTTTTGCTTGGCTAAGCCAGATTCTCTTACAGTAAGCAGGCCAAAGGAGGAAGAGAAAAAAGGTAGGCATACAGTAAGAAATAAGAAGCACTAAAATGCAAATGAAAACAAGGGAGCAATGGCAGGTAAGCATTCAGCCAAATTTAACAGAAGTGCTGAGGTCATCAAGTTCACTTTTCTGGTTCAGTTTGAGGCACAGAACAGAATTCTGAAGGTCCAGTGACAGATTTCAAGCTCCAGAGAATCACCTGGTCTTATAAAATAAGCCAACTCCCTTAAACTGTTGAGTCATGAGCCTAGTTGGGCTCTTTTTCTCACTTAATTTAGTACCTATCCAAAGCAACAACTTCAAAAGCTACTGAGAAAAGGAGACGCAACATCACCTTCTCCATATGACCACATAAAAGCAAGTTTCTAGATATTCTTGTCACAAACATTTCTTTTTGTTTCTAGGATTCTTTTTCTTCGCTGTGCCACCATGCTACTGCTAATAGAATGTTTGTGCACATGGGAAACGGGGCACAAAATATTACAAAATATTGCTGGCATTCAGCCCATATTGTCTGACTACTACACTAGTATTACACAAAGCAGGTGAAAGGACTGGGGATAGAATTCACCCTTCAAAGACTCCACAGAAAAGGAACCTACAAGAAAGAAGTGCAAATCTCCCATTTTTACCCATTTGGTTCTTCCAAATCATTATAGTACGTTACCTTTTTCATATCCTTTTCAAGTGAGCAAAGGTACTAAATACTGAAAACAGATTCAGAAGAATCAGGGTGGACATCTGCCTGACAAAATCACTGACAAAATTAGATCATTTAGGCGTTTAACATAAGGAGGTTCAATACCAGATTGCAATGCAAATATATTCTCCCAATTATTAATGTAAATTCCTTGGCCTAACGAGGAAATACTCAGCTTCATTTATGAAAGTGAAATAGATTCCAGGACACAAGATAGGGTAGTGGGTAAGGGGAGAATCAAACTCTTTATACCTGTCAAGTGCTCAGAAACAAGATAACTGCAAAGTCAACTTTGTCTTCAAGTCAGATTCAAGAAAATTCAAGAACTTCATGAGTATGAGTGTGTTTTGGTTTGTTTTTTTTTTTAAATCAGAAGAAGACAAAAAAAAACCAATTTTGTTCTTGGTTTGAGGATACAATCTACAAAATAAACAATGAAGTTGGGAATGTCATCTATTAAAGAAAAATTAAAATCATAGCAGTAGCTGTCTTAACTTTAGCTGTACAAAAGGTCTTATCCCAAAGCCACTGCTCAGAGTTTTGTTACCTTCAGTTGAAGCTTGGGCTGGAATTCTCGCACTAAATTCATGGAGGAGTCATAAATGTTGCTGCCAATTTTCACCCACTCCTTGAGGGGCACAGGGCGAAAATCCGTACAGTATAGCTCTGCATCTAACCATGAGGCTAGGAGTCCCAAATTAGGAAGGGTAGCACTCATGCCTACTATCTGTATCCCACCAAAACCAGGACTGGTCACCTTCGTTTGTCTGGAAACAATTAAAAGAAAACTAAAGTTAGTGACAATACAGGCTACTGTTCTGGAAAACAGAAAAACTAACTCAATCTACTTCTTTACAGAGTCTAAAATGCAAAGCTGTTTTTTTCAACTTCTTAACAAAGAAACAAGCCATACTCTACTCTTAGCAAACACAGTGTCAGGTTATGCACTGATAATAAGATAATTCAACTTTTCATCATTTTGACCCTAAACTTTAACCTTCTTTAGGTAACAACAGCCATAAGCTGACTGCATATTTTGAGAAACTGAAAACAAATAAGTAAATCAACTGTTTCCTCGCCATTAACAAAAACACAGAACTACAGGAATGGTTCAGACTCCACTGCAGTCTTTCTAAACTTAAATGCCTTAATTAAACATCTCCATTTGTTTCAATTTCAAGACAAATAATACTAGACTAAGGTCCCTAGAGTTGGGAACCAAAGCCCTTAGTTCAGCAAAGAAGAAAGCAGCTTCAGTTCTCAAAGTGCCGAATAGCAGGTTCCACCAAAGGCAATGAGAAGTAATGGGCTCTTAACAGACCTGAAAACAGAAACCATTAACTAAGATACCCAAATGTCTATTTTAATTCAGGCTTTTAAATCCACAAAATTGGGGGGGGGGGAGAAGGGATGCTCTCAAGCCTACATTTGAAAACTACTCATTTGCATTGCACTGAGCCACAAATTGAGACTTTAAAAAATAAAAAGGTCCAACAAATGAATGTGAGCTTGGAAACAGCCTGAACCTTCTTTGAAGATCCTGGTAATGCTGGCAAAGACAAGATAGAGGAAACAAGACTATCCAGAAGCTAGAGTAAAAAAGGCCATTCACTGACGAGATAGAAATAAGGAAGTCATGGAGAGGCAGACTCTCTCTTGTGCAAGCTCTTCAAGCATTTGCTACTACAGCTCCACCATCTAGGTTGCAGATTTTTCCCCCTACAGCAACTTTTGACCTCCAAGGATTAAAAAAGTTCCCACTCCACAACACACTCTTTGACTTGTGAGGCGAAAAATCTGCTGCAGAATTTTGGCTGGGTATGCAAAAGCCTCACAGAAAAGCAAGGGCACCCACACTGGCAGTGGCCATCAGAGAACATTCTCTGGGTGCAAAGACACACACTTTATACTTCAGTGGGATGTCCAGCTAACCACTTAAAAATCTTTTAAAAGCACTGGTCATTCTGATAGTTGGTTAGGCTGGACAGTGTTTAAAGAATTTGGATAAAGAGGCTCCCATTAAATAACAGGGGGGGAAAAAGCACCACAGACTTGGGAGGACATCTGAGAGAAAATGCGGTCTTCAACTCCAGAAATCTCAAGAGGACTCCAAAACAAAAATAGCAGCCACTTCCTTCAAGTCAGTAAGTGGTACAGGGAACCACTGTCAACTTGATCATGATGGAGAGATGGAGAATCCTGGCCCTAGCACCTATATGGTGAAGGCCCAAGTACTGTGTCTTCGCACAAACATACCTTGATGCATCTGTCCCTTTCTCCCTTACAAATGTTTTCTCCTTCTGCTTCTTCAATGCAATGGAGGAAAGCAGAGAATGGACCTGCACCTGTGCTGCAGCTACATGATAAGCCAAGGTAAAAGGAGAGGCTAAGTCACTCACGCCGCTCTGAAGTGTACTGCCTTCCAGGATTTATGGGGAGAATAGAGAAGTCGTCAGAGGTAATTAGACCCAGAACACTGCTTGTAAATACTGGCTAAAATGTCTGGTGGAGAGCCAATGTAGAAATGGCAGTTCCCCCAGAACTAAATCTAGGAGAACTAAGTCTAGGAGGTTCCTAGAGTTTGTTGAGGGTAACTCCATCTCCTCCATTTGCCTTTGTCTGTGTTCGGGCACTAGGGAGCCGCTGGACAGTTTGGTGTTGGGGATCTAGATACTGAATTCTTAAAAGCCTCTAAAGCTCTTCTGAAACATGTAATCTGTTCCCCAGTGTCCAATCAGCTGTGCTAAAAGCGAGAAATCATGCACCCGTTATGCTATCGCATGTTATAAGCAAAACCACAGATCACCCTGAGCACTGCTAACAAAGCAGACTACTGGCACATCTTCTGAAATCTTCTGATCAATTCATCGTTGACAAGTTAACAGCATGAGAACTCTTCCATAACACCTGAATATTTCAGTAGGATAAATACCCCATTCCATGAAACACTGAAAAACTAAGCAGGGCAAGTCCACTAGCAAAAACGTTAAAAGAAATCCAGTTTTTTAAAAAATTTAAATACGTTAAAAAAGTAAATGAAAGCTTCAGCCTTATTTCTTTTCCTGAGATAATGAATCCCGTGGTAGCACACAAATTGAAAACGAAGGAAAAGAGGTTTTGACTACAACAGCAGGCCCCTGAGAGGTGGTATGATGAGACCTTAATAACCAAAATAGTCTAGGTCATCACTCTCATAAAAACCCTGAAGCTAACCCAAATTTCCAGTCACCCAGAGAACAAAATATTTAGAGCCATCTATAATTTAGCATGAAAAGACAAACATCCTGGTCTACCCACCGTCTTGCCACCTTCTCTGTAACGTATCTAACTTTGGTCAGAAGGAGTTCCAGCAGATATCCTCGATGAGAGTCTCCCAGCATGTGCAACTCATCCACAACCACCACTCCTGATAAAGAGAAGCACTCAGGTTATAGCTGACAAAACTCCAAACTAAGAACAGAGAGCCTTGATCCCTTCATATTGCACATGATGAAGCAAAACATATATTCACAAATCCTGCTGTCCTTATCAACACCACTATGGCTTCCTTCTGTCACCGGTTCTTCTAAAAGAGACAAATCTTGACCAATGTCACAACATTTCACACCCCCGATAACCTCACACACACACAATCACCTTTTAAAAAAAATAAAAATAAGTAGGTTGTTAGTCTGGCCACCATGCAAAACAGTATTGCAGCATCTATACTGTAACCTCTCTGCAAGTAAAAACCCCCAGGCTTCAGAGTGTCTGGAAAGTAAGATTCCAGCACCCAAATAAGCTAGTCAAAAGCTTTGTTGACATCATTGTCTCAGTTAAAAACATCACTCCTTACTAATACAGTAATGTCAGAAAAAAAAACTAGAGCAGATGTAATTACACAAGCACAGCCTGCAACCTATTATATCTTTTCTCACCAACCAAACCTGAATGAGCTCTACTATTTAGCTTTGGCTTTCTAATGAAAAAAAATCCTTATGTGACTGCTCTGTTGTCATCCTACCTCCTGCAAATCACTGCTTAATCTATTAGCCACCTCCATCAAATTTTTAAGATGTGTAGAAATACTGAAAAGAATAATGTCTAAAAAGCTTTCTGAGTATCAGCAGCTGAAGACAACAGACCATATTAAGGTCTCCCCTGAGGAGAAAACATTGAGCCGCTACAACTCAGCCACCCCATGCACCTCCTGCACACATCCCAACTAGCAACAGTATGTACCCTTTCTGGCCCACTGACAGTCAGAGAGGACATTGAAGAGGCTAAAGGAAGGTTAAACAAAAAAAAAAGCAGGGCACAAAGGACACCACGCTTCATTAGTTCTGCTGCTGTGGAATTTTTTTCCTCTTTGGTGCAGCTATGTAATATCTTCCTGGTACAGCTAAAATAGCAGGACCTTAAGGGCAAATGTGACCTTATATTATCTGTTTCAATGCTATTTTTCTTTCTCATTTTTTTTCTCTCCTTCCTACATATGTTCCATCTCTCTCCGTCTGTTTTCTCCCCCCTTCTCTTTCAAGCCACTTAAGTTAGAAAAAGAGTGCTGCACTTCTTCATCAGCCTCTTTTACAAACTCCCACCCATCCAGCTCCTCTCTCTTCCTGTACTTCCTCTATTCTGTGCTCACTTGTAAAATATGGTAATTCGTTGGTCACCAAATACATATTTATTCAGCTACCAGAAAAAGCTTCTTCCTCCTTCCCTGTACAACAGTTTGTCTGAATTCTTCCAGCAGCTGAGACAGGACAGTGTAATCAGTACTTTACGAAAGTAAAATTCATACAAGTTACCTTTCCAGTCTTTGTGCCAAGCAGCAGCACATTTTGTTTCCTGAAATGAAGCATAGAACACCAGTGGTATCTACAGGCCAAACCACAAGGAACACCGCTATTTGTTGTATGGGCCACTTGTTCTATACCTTCTGCTGCTACTCAGCTATAATACATAGTCAAACCCACGCTAAACCTGTGTACTGTATTGCCCTGGCAGTCTGCAAGCTGGTGAGACCTGACTGTCACACATGCACGGTGCTCTTCTCTACTCAGGCAGTACTCAGAACACACCCACTGGGATAACACAGCAGCAGCAATCAGGCAACCAGTATCTTTCGCAAAGCTATCCTCATCTCAAAATGGAATTGCAGCCAAGGAGGACTACAGGTACCCTCATGCAGTGGTATTTTCTACTCAACAACAAGCTCAGGAGTGCAAGTGGGGCCAGAATTTCATCATATTGTCTTGCTACTGACAATGAGGCTAGCCTCAGTCCCCTCCCTCTGTCTGCAAATTAGGTGTGCCCCTAGAAGACTGCTGAAAAACAACTACTAAAAAGTACCTGAGAGATATTATTCATGTTTACTGTAGAATAACTAGGCTGCTTTAAGTCCACATCCTGCTTAAAACTAAAAAGTTCTGAATGACAGGCAGGGAGGATTTGAATTATTATTTTTTTTAAGTACAATTAAACTAGTAATTTTTTAATTTCAAGTTTAAATTAAGAAAAAAAAAGAAGTATCACAACAGGACCTCACAAATCCGTTCCCAGCTGACACGTTGAGAAAGCAGCAGATTCTTCTCTAATCCACTTTCCTAAAAATTTCTTTAGCATCAGTGTCAAGAAGCTGAACAAGAATAATATCATCTCCTGTGTACCTGGATGTTCAAAACTGACACATGTTATGTAATAATTAGCAACACAAAATTGCTTTTAACTGCTTCATACAGCAAAGACAGCTCTATCAGGCAGAGGATTTGAGTTTCTCTCAACAATTTCCAAAGGAACCGTGAGCTATCAGCAGGGGGTTGACATCAACAAAAGGAACAGCTCAAGCTTGAGATGGAATCCAGCCAGAATTGCAGTCATCTTCCTCCCAATAACTCATCTCAAAAGATAAAACACCCTCGTTACAAACTAGTCTAAATTTAGAATTAATTAGAAGATGAGGTACAATCTTCCAGTTTCAGACAAGCTTGCTTTAGGTGACAGTTAAACTGGCATTTTCAGCTCATGCTTGTATTTTTTCAGCTTTTATGAAAATTTATCTCCAAAATTTGTCAATTTCTTAAAGATAATTTTTAAACTCAAATTTAATTTTAAAATTAATTTCAAATAAGCATATAAAGAAAAAAAAAAATCACAGTTTTACCCTTATTTCAGTTATACGCTCATATTGGGGCACAAGGCAAACCAAGCATTGCAGCAGAGGTGTTTTCAAATGGTGAAAAAAAACATCATGCTTTAAGGAGGTATTGGTGTTGAGGACACTTCAAACTTAAATCTTCTAATCATTTGGCTGGTTATACTTATATGACTCTTCCCAGGTACAGTCATCTTAGAGAAGAGCTCAACAAAATGTAAGGATGGAATGGCGGTACCAGCCAAAGGGATTTGGCATATCTGTAGCTTCTGAAAGATGTATTGTTTAATGATCACATTTTAATATACTGAGTATGCTTCCAAGGCACCCAAGCCAACATAAACATGGACATCATGACTCCACTCTCTGCCCTATGCTCGCAGTACAGCTTGTACAGTGTAGTGACCTTGGATCAAACTAACCCTGTTTAAAACAAACAAAAAAAAACTAAACTAAGTAGCCAGATATTGAAATAACTAACTGCATGATCGCCAATTTTCTTGCAAGGTAAGGGATGAAGATTCAAGAACGGGACTGGACTGCAGAAGCCTCAGTTCAAATGAGCTTAAAATCGTGCACAAACACAGTCATCCACTCATCTTCTAGCCCACTGGCAGCCTAAAGCATGCACGGTGATCCAGCTCCTAGAGATCCAGATTTGAATGCGTTATCCCATGATCTCCCACTCTGACAGAACGTGCAAGACTTTATTTCCATGTCGTGGTTTGGCCTCAGCCGGCAACAAAGAACCACGCGGCCGCTCGCTCAAGCCCCACAGCCGTGGGGAAAACGGAAGAAA
>VZSZ01000222.1:172297-200919 GCA_013398815.1 Ibidorhyncha struthersii
CCTGGGCATGGCTCACATGGGATGGAATACCTGTGTCCCCTGCCGGCTCCTTGGGGAAATTAACCCCATCCCTGCTGGAACCAGGACATTCCATAATTCTCTCTCGTGTTTAAAAAAAGTCTTCTGGTATACAATGCTGCAGAATATTACGACACCAGATGCACATGGAACAGCGGTTTCATAGGTGGAGGTCTCAGAGCAGTTTGATACTCATCTAGTTTTTAAATTTTTATAATTTTAAAATAGCAGCCAGCAACATTACAGGCCACAGCGAAGATGAGGGGGATTAACTGTTTAAAATATAATTAGGTATAGCTTTACTGAGTAGCCAAACAAAGAGAAGAACAAACTTCTGACTGGACTAGGAAAACACGTCTCTCTCCAAGTGCACACCATAAACATAGGGCTTCTTCAGGTTTTATATCTCCTCCCAAACACTAAATGAATACTACCACTATCTAGTGGCCATTGGGGCCAGAGCAACCCAGAAGTCTACATCACAAGGCTTTTGAGCAAACTACAAGAGAGAAATGAATGTCACAGCCCTCCTAATCACCACGCCTATCCAGAGGAGCTCCATGTATTCATTCCACTTATCTGGACCCAGATGAGCACCAAACACAGTTCTGCCTCTTTTTTGAGCTAAGTGACGATAAACCACGGATGCCATATGTACACAATCTCTGTCCCAAAGAAACAAACACACATACATTCTTGAACTCAAACATATCCCAGACCTTTAATTCAATTTCATTAATTAGAAGACATTTTCTAGTTGTGGGAATCACTGCTTATTGCAGCTAATCACTGTCCATGGATTGTCATCCATGTCAGACAACGTAAAACTTCCAGCTTCTACCTACTCACCCCAGCTGCTGAGCTGCACAGAATAGTCCTGACTGCCTTCCTAAATCCAAATCAGTGGTGCTCTGGAGGAAGAAAATTTGCTCAGTTTTGCTACATGGCATGTCTGTCACATGCAGATCTGAGCAAATAGAAAGTATCCCATGATTCCACATGTACTCAGAGTATGTAATGAACCTCATCCCTGCAATGGTCAAGCCTTAGTATCTTACCCAGTGAGTCCATTTTGTTTTCTTCTATTAGTCTATTGATTAGACCGTTGGCTTTCTCAATGGTGCAGACAGCAACATCTAGGGCAGAGAAACGTCCAGCAGGAGACATGCTTCCCATGTAGCCTTCAACTCTCACATCCACCTCCTGAAACAGGGCCTGTTTTTCAAGGATACAGGATGTCATGCCAAGGTTACAACTCTGAATTCGGACCAATGCCTGCTGGAATCACATAAAAGCCTGCATCCTATAACCACAATTTCTAGTACTTACAATGCCAACTAATCAGATTAAAGCCATAGCTCAGCCAGTTACTGCTACTTTTTTTTTCCCCGCTGTCATTTTTTATTTCCAAAGCAGAAGCCACACAGGATAAAGCGTACATAACTGAGTAATAGATGGGGACCACTGTTTTGTATAAAAACATTTACTATAAAGAAGGTTCAAGAACACACAGTGCAACAGTTTATAATACCAGTGGGTTATGTACAAAGAAGCCTTGCTCCTGCAAAATCCTGGGCAAAAGCCAAATGTGGAACCCCAAACACAAAGATGTCACATCTTCCACTGAAAGTCAAGAAATGACTTCGTTTCTCCCACAGCTTATTACTGCAGCGCCAGAGTTTTGGCACATTACACACTGCATTAAAAAACGTACAGATGTTTGAAGCAGAGGGGTAGAATACCCTATGATTTCAAGTATGTGCAGCTACAGCCAAACCTTAGGCCAGCAGTAGTAGAACACATCATTGATAATCCTCCAGCTTTACAAGATTAAAGCAAAAGCATGTCTCCATTATCAATCACTACAAAGTAGCTTTTGCACTTGGTTTGTAGCACTTCCTAGCAATTTGCAAGGTTAAGATATCATCTCAGTTTATTAACACCCAAAATGTCTTAAATGTCAGAAACTGTAACAAAAATGCCTGCTGGTTTTGTATTTGTTTTTAGTAATTGTTGTTACTCTGACATATTAGCTAATGGAAACAATGTTTGATATGAAAGTCTTTCAAGAAAAAATATTCTAAATGTTCTAAAAAGACTGTTCCCACTGTAATTTTGTTTTTAAATAGCTGGGGTGAGGAAGCCAAGATATAACCACATTCTATCAAGATATATTTTTAGCAAATTCAAAAGTGAAATCAAAGACACAAAATTCTGGTGGAACACCCCAAGGAAAGCTAAAATATCCTTTTATCATTTCAGATAATGTTGACACCTTCCCTTTGTAGTGTTTCAGACACAATCTCTAATTAGAAAATTCCTTTAAAGTTTGTATATTATAAAATCTGTGAATAAATACAAGTAACAATGCTTAAAAAAATCAGAGCTGAAATAAAATGTTTTAATCAACTCCATAAAATTTTTCCAAGTTTCCCTTTTTGACTAACTTTTTTTTTTCCTCTCCAATTTAGAATGAGAGCAATTTTCAAATTATCTACAAATCCTTTCTGAAACAACTCTGCCATTTTTTTTTTCCTCAAATCCACACAAGAAATTCTATTTAAAAAATGTGACCCAACAACTACAACCCACAAATTTACCCTCCTTGGATACTGCTTACCTGCAAATAACATTTTTTCTCCTTGGCCACAGAGACAAAGGGAAGGATGAGAAGAGCTTTCTTACGAGTCTCCAGGACTCGCTTCAAAATAAGCAATTCTGCAACAAGAGTCTTTCCAGCACTGGTAGGAGCTGGGGGGGGGGAAAGTTTGGGTTTTTTTTAAATTATGTGTAAAGTTTAAAAAAAAAAATCCAAAGAACAAGCATCATAAAGCTAGCATAGAAAGCAGTTACTGAAGAACTTGGGGCAAGACCCTTCAACTAATGCTCCTCTCCCAGAGCCACAACCACAGTTTGTGGTTAACCCCATAAAGAGTCAAGAATACTGCAAAGTATTTCTCTTCCGGCCTCTTCCATTATGCTCCCAAGGCTTGTGTTCTCATCTCTGCTCCAGAAGCAACAGCAGCTCAGAGGTAAGCTAGGGGAAAAAAAAGGCAACCAAACAAAAAAAAACACTACAGTTTCTTGGCTGGAAAGGATACCTCAGGCACCACCTTACTGACCTACCCCACAACTATATTAACCCCTCCTGGATGACGAGCATTGCTGTTTGCCATCTATCAACCAGAGAACTGTAGAGGAGATGCCAGGGGACATCCATTACCCAGCAATCAGACCCAAAGTCTTCTGGAACCAAGTAAACAAAACCAAGTAAATAAAAATCCAAGCCTAATCTAAGTTCTTCATCCTCCCAGTGCTCTTCTGGGACCTTCTTCCCATAGAGAGCAGACACCCAAGTTGTCATTTCCCAAAGATTTCTAGTCCACCAGTCCTACTTGTGCACCCTCCCCCATATACTACATGAAGAGAAATGATAAAGGGACTGAAAACGTTAGACAGTAAATAAAAATTTCAAAAGTATTTATATCTAACATTGCTGTTATCATTCGGTTCCTGGCTGACCGTCTGTAATAAAAAAGAGACAGTGATCATTAACTAACTCCTAATTATCAGTTTCTAAATGAACATTAACAGAGAAAATGGGGATGTCTCTCCTCAAATCTGGAATGGAGTTCATCAAGCCAGATCTGAGGTACAGCAACAGGACAGATCTTAATGGCGTCTCTCCAGAAAACAGAAGATCTTGACCTTTTTATCTGCCAGATCAGCACCCTTCAGCACCAATATGTTCTTGTAAATGGCACTGGGAAAGTTAGGGGGCACTGGTTTTGTCAGATGTTTGCATACCTGAGTAAACTAGGTTCTTCCCTTCCAGAACTTGTCCGAGCATTAGGCATTCTGCTTGCCATTCAAACATCTGTACTACTCCCAGACTGTGGTATTTCTCCAGAACTGCTTTGGGAAGACCCCAGCTTGCAAGGAGCAACTTGTCTGCCTGGTCTTCAGGAACATTTAACTGCTGATATTGCCCTTTGGGAGGAGAAAATAAAGAAATAAAAAAGTCAAATAACATCCTTTAATTGGAGGTCACTTAGGTTGTATACCTAAAGTTCAAACTTCTGTACAAGCTCCTGTATAATGAGAAAAGATAACAAGAAACAATCTTCCCTGTATTTTTCAACATTTCCTATGGATGTTTCACCATTCTTCTTAACTTCTGATAAAATTTTTTCGATTTTTCCTCCTATAAGGTTTTCCCCATTCAAATAATTTCTTCACCAAACTCTCACTGATATTTGCTTTTGAGACACAGCAGCCATTACCAAATACATACTCAAACAGAGAGTTTCAGCACTGGTTAAAATAACAATATTACAGTGTATTTGCCATCTCATCCTTATCCAGACTGTTTCCTTTTCAAATTATTGCTACAGAGACTTCAGTAATCCTCACAGATTACAGAACTACCCAGTTGTTTTTTTCTTGCTTTATGGATGAATTAAAAGAACATAAAGCAAACAAGCAGCTCAAGCAACTCTGCAGTGTGTTACTCCAGTTTATCAACACTGATTAGTATCTTCACCACATTGCCAGTTCCTCTAGCTTAATTAATTTCCTTGCTGCTTATTTCTCATCTTTATAACCCTAAGTAATTTTGTCCCAGCTACAGATATTCCCTCCTCCCTCCCCTCCTTCTTCCTTTTTCCAAATCATTAAGAAAAACCAAACTTTTTGTCCCTTTCCTCATCTGAGCCAGAAAACAGGTTTCTGATCCATAGTAATGCCTCCCCTATCACCCATGACTATATAGATCCCACAACAACATTTTGTGAAAGACCTTGTCAAATAGAGATGAAAAACAAGTAATTGTGTGTGTACTGATTCTACTGTACCCATTCTTCTACTGGCATGTTCAAAAAATTGTAAGAGAAATTCCCCACCATTGCTGACAGCGTAAGGGCAGGTTAGATCAGAAATACTAGCCTGCGTAAGCAGCCAGTATTTTTACTCTCAACATACTAAAAATTTCAACTGCCTTCTTAAGGTTAATCCCAACATAGCTGTCACTGGTGTGATGATCATTCTCTCCCACAAATATATAAAGAAGCTGATGTAGCTCAGTGCTGAAAGCTTCATTTCACTTTGTATAATCAAAGTACTACATAAATACTAAACAAGAAGTTGAGCACCATCAGGAGAGAACAGCAGCACACCACGAAGCAGAACAAGCTTCCCAAGGGGAATCTGGAGGAGACCAGATTTGTCTGTCCTAAAATGTGACTAATATGGCAGAATTAGGATTCGGAATGATGCAAAGAAAAAAAAAACAAACCACAATTACATAATGGGATCTCAAGCTCCTTTTCTAATGTTAAAACCAATGAACTACATGTAAAAGAATGAGTAAAGGATTACATGACTCTGCTGTTTGAAGACTATCTGTAGATTAGCACTGAACATGAGTTTGAAAACTTGTGCCTTAGGGGTTCTTAGAGGTGTACGTACAGAAGTACACCACTACACTAACCACTATTTTACCTACTAGAAAAATGCTAAGAAATAGTCAAAGTGAGGAAGATACACATCGTTGGTTAAAAGCACTGGGCATTAGATTTCTCTGAGAGAAAGCCCTTCCAGAATGTGGGGCCAGTTGGACGCAGGAGTGCTGCTTACTGAATCGTCTTTGAGGTGTTGTCCCACAGGAATATGTACGTTGCCTTGCTCAGCTCCATTTGCAGAAGCTGACAAAATTGTATCTTGCAGAACATAATCACATCAGGGAGAAGATGCAACGTGACAGCAGAAGAGGTTGAGAGAGTAAAATGTTTAAAAATGTTACAAAAAGTTGCATAAGAGATAACGTTACAAGACGCTATTTAAATATCTTGATTCCAGATGTTTCTCGATACTGTACACATCTTCATTTCTCTCTTGATTCAAGAGTACAGTATGCTGGTAAAACATAATGCATCTAGAAGCATCACTTTTAAGTGGTCCTGGCTGGAAGCGGGACGACTTTATATGACATCTTGCCACAAGATGTTTACATAACATCTTGTATATATAGGCAAGATGTCATATTAAAAAAAAAAAAAGTGCTACTACACTTCTCCGCCTTTGCAGGTATCAGGGCACCAACCAGGACCACTTAAAGCGATGCCTCTAGACGCAATACTTCTTATCAGCTTACCGTATTCTTCAATCAGTTTAATAACACAGGTAAACGCCGCCTCACACACCAAAGAACACAGACTATACCGGTTGCTGTACTATGGTATCACCTAGAGGCCAAGTCAAGAATAAAGCCCACTGTTAAGCGACACACAATGGAACGAACCCGATTTCAGAAGCGTGCGTAGAACATATATTTTCTTACCTTCCTCAACTAAACAGCGACCAGGGCAGGAGACACCTTTCGATTCCTATGCGTACGCTCCCACCCTTGTTAACATCAACAACACGTACCTCAGCTTACAGCCTCAGCTTTCCCCTCAAAGGGGAAAGGAACAGGCCAAGCGCCGGTGCGTGTCGTTCCCGGGGCGAAGGCCCAGCACGCTGGGCCGGGAGAGGCTCAGAGGGTCCCCGACCCCTTCCAGCACCGCTCCGGGCCCGCCGCCGGCGGGAGGCGCCTCAGCGCCATGTTGTCTCACGGGCCAGCGGCCCACAGGCCCAGCGGGGCAGCCCCGCTCCCCATCGCCCGGCGGGACTGAGGGAAGGGGAGGGAAGGAAAGGGAGGGGAAGGTAAGGAAATGGAGGGGAAGAAAAGGGAGGGCCGCGCTCTCCTGCGCCGGTACCTGCCGAGCCGGTGCCAGGGCTCCCGCTGCCGCGGAGGAAGAGGTCGAGGCCGGGCGGGGGGCTCAGCACAGCTCGGCCGGGAGCGGCGGGGCCGAGCGGGGCAGCCTTCCCCGCCCCGCGGGAGGCGGCCGGGCCGCCCGAGCTGCCGCTAGGGAGCCCCGGGGCCGAGGCTGGNGCCGAGCGGGGCAGCCTTCCCCGCCCCGCGGGAGGCGGCCGGGCCGCCCGAGCTGCCGCTAGGGAGCCCCGGGGCCGAGGCTGGAGCGACGCCGTTAGGGATGACACCGCCATCTTCCCGCCGCGCCATTCAAACGCCGGCACCGCCCCAGCGCGGCGGAGGAGGCACCGCCCGATCCAGAGCGGCCGCTGGGCGGCTCTCCGCCCCCAGCCGGCTCGGGGCACCGGCCCCGCTACCGGCGGGCGCAGGGGCCGGGAGGGCTGGGTGCCTCGGGGCGAAGGGAAAGGGCGGGAGCGTTCGAGGTGGGGAGGGTGTACGCTACAGAGATGTAGTACGCGACACGGGTGTAGGTTATTCACGTCGTACAGGTGAAAGACAAGGTAATTAACGAAGCCACATAATGCAGTCTGCTTCAGCAAAACAAGCATGCCACAAGCACGCAGGCGTACCTCGGAGAGCTTCTTCATCCTCACAGAAAGACAGATGGAAACGATAAACAGGGAACAACAGCACAAGGGACAAACAGCCCTGCTTTCTGTTTTTAATGGCTGGGCTAGCCAAAGCAACCTCTTCAGATTCTAAAAACAGGGGTAGTTTCATCCCTCCCCAGCAATGTGAACATTCAGAAGCATTTCTGTGAAAATTCTGTACTACCCCAAAAATGCAAGTCTAGGAGAAGTGCTAAGTAGCACGATATACAACGGTTATCAACAGAGGGGGGAAATTAAGGCTTTTCTAAGTTGCTTTTAATTTCAATTTAAGAAAACATACTCATCTTTCCAGAAATACTGACAACTAAGGGTGAACATTCAGAGCAGTTCCAGTAGCATGAACATATGCAGTATTTCCTTCTGTCCACCAGGAGCATATCTTTTATTTTGGGCAAGATGCACACACTCTCAGAAATATTTTCTCTCCATGTTCTGTACATCTCTACAGAAAAATGGACCGCAGCTTGGGAGGCTGACCATGCAAAGCAGTGCCAGTGCTCATAATCTCAACACACACACACCCTCTCCGAGGCACCCAAGACCCATGTCCCTCAGCCTCTCTTCTCACAGGAACAGGTCAATGGCCCAGAAACACTGGGAAAACAGCTGGTGGTAAAAAGGACTAGGGAGTCAGGTGTGGAAGCAACAGCCTTCCGTCCAGTTGTCTTCCTTCACAACAGCCTAAAGCTTCTGTACCCATCTTTGTCCTGCAGAAGGAATTTCTGGCCCACAAAGATAAGCACGCGCTCTCACTCCTGCCATTAAATCAATCTCTTAAGCTTAAATGGAAGTAAAATCCTTTAAGAATACTGCTGTCATTTCAGACAATTTTATTTGAACCAGTGTAAAGAATGGTCTAATGGAACAGTGAACATAGTTAAATCCTCTTTAAACCAAGCAGCTCAAAGAGCTTATTTTGTGGTTAGAACAAAGTTTACCAAACCAGATACTAATAGCAGGCTCTTCTGTGTTTCAAAGCCCAAGCACCAGAAAAGTACAACACACATTTTTTCTAAAGCGGTTATTTTAATGAATTGACACTTAAACGATGTATCCATCTTGCCACTCTGTAGACCAAAGGTTACATGCATTAAAGGGAAAAGAGGCATACTTAAATCCTCAGTTGAAGACTCCTTGCTGCAGAAAGCAATTCCACAGCAGACTAACCATTTCCTGCATTAGTATTGAAAAAATACTGAAGAAAATATTTCAGTAAAGATTTCTACTTAGTAACAATATATAAATCTGTTGCACCAGAAAAAAATACCAGAATTTGTTGATATTTAAAACAGTCACAGCATAGACATGTTTCACTTTAACATGTAGTTTTGCAACTGCAGCACAAAATCTATTACTTCCCCATCACTTCACATCCAACGAAGTACACTTCATGTGCTCCTCACACCTTTGAAAAAGGTATTTAAAATATTAAAGGGGACTTTAATCTCCATTTTACTCATTTTTTAAAGGGGAAAAAACAGGTTTTGCTAACTGAAGATTTTAATCCATTAAAAATAGTTTACAAAATTTGAGGATTGACTTACTTTACCAAAGTAGGAAAAAGGGCTAACAAGCAACCAGTTGAAGAATTTGGTTCCGTAAGCATGTGCACAGCTGGTTCATCAAGTCTCTGTTTTGTCCTTCAACCCAGTGCATTTCTACTAAAGCATCATTCCCTTCTTTCTTCACGTTCATCAAACACTTAAAAAGAAAACATCTACTACTTTCTTTGGGACTTCGTTCTTTTTCAACTGTCAGATTGCTGGCTTCCTCTGCAGGGCAAGGTTCCTCCTTTGCATTACTGGAACCTTTGCCAAGCAACATTTCTGCCCGCTTTGCTTCCGTCTCCTCCTCCTTCACGTGCTCACTGTGTTCTTCTTTAGCAGCAGATTCTTCCATTAGCTCGTCACTTGTGGTCAAGTGGACATCCTCATCAGGTGCCATAAACCCTATTTCAGAGTATTCAGTCTTGGGGTTTTCACAGTCCAAATTGTTGTTCACACTTTTCTGGCTGTTTTGCTCCTCTTCCATTGCTTGCAGAGCATCTTCAGAAGCCCGAGGAAGTTCTCGTAGTTGCCTTATTCCCTCTCGTTTCTTTCTCCTCAAATGAATCCAGGAGTTTTCAATGGCAGTAACAAACAGGCTGACTTCATCTTTTCCACAGGGAACACGTTTATGCTGAACCTGTTGCAGAAAACAGCAGAACTTCATACTATCCTCTCAGTTATGCTTTCAAGTACCATGTTGTTTTAACATATAATACTTAATACCATACCTTCAGATCAGTGAGAATCTTCTCCACCCAGGCTCTAACTACAGCAATAGCTTCTACAGCATCCCAGCCCATAGCTGCAGCTTTGATGGATAACTCTTTGACTGTAGAAGCCAAGACCATAAATGTAATTGGTTTTCGGGGTTTTTCTAATTTTCTTCTTTTAGAGGGAGGTGACTAGAAGAAAGAAAAGAAAAATTACAAAGCTATGCAGTACTAGTGGGATGACTTTCGTACTCGGAAGGCATGGGGAGTAATGTGTAATGTGAACCACTAAACAGTCATTGAAATGGCCTATGTTTCACTTCACTCCAAAGAGTTTTACATTAAAAACAGCTAAGAGGATCATGCACTTCATGCTAGACTGATGGACAGAGGGAGTTTATCTTCATATGTTAGGCAAAAAGCTTCACTGGTTTCTTCACACTATTAGCTCTCTGTGAGCTGCTCTTGGGAACAGAGATCAAGTGCTAACACCCACATTTTGATCCAAGTTCCCTGAAGGTTTACTTGCATCTCCGATAAGGTTGGTTATTGTCTATATCTATCTTACAGTACACATACATCTGGATCCAAAAAAGCAACTGGCTCACATTAGTGAAGGTGAACTAGCTCCACTTACATTCATGTAAGCAAGACTGAGCTAGACATGTTCATGTCTATTTGGTAACAGAATTTATAGGCTGAATTAAAACCAAGATCTCAGAGAGAAGCTTAAAGTTCAAACCTAGCCAGAAACTTAGCATATTTTTAATACTGAATTGCCGTTTGAAGTATGTTACAAGCAACCCTTACTTTCACTGAAACCCACAGGAAGTTCCTGCACAGGCTTCTTTTTTCCTCTCTAAACATAGATCATTTATGACTCGCATGTAACTACTGCTAACAGACTAGCAGCCAGTTAGGAAATCCCACGGTCCATACAGCCCAGCGCATCCAATGTTCCGGTGTGAAGAACAGTTTGTTTCACAGCAGTCATAGCTCATCAGGCCCTTCCTCAAATAAGAGGCACAGACAATCACAAGGAAACCAAAATTAAGCTACTTACAGGTACTTGTACATCATCATAGAAACTCCATGCCAGTGCCCATCTCATGGTACGTCCTTGACAGAATTCAGTATGAGTAACTTTAGTAACCTATACAAAGAAGCAACACGAAACCTCAGTTTAAATTAGTAAACAACATTGTAATTTTTTTTTAATTTGAAAATGTGTGCAGTAAAACAAATAGAGATACTTTCTGACGTGGCTCATGATGTCAGTGCCACTTGAAGCTGGTCAGTGCCATGCATTCTCTTTCCTTCACCTCTCCAAATACAAGGGCAGATCTCACAATCACTTTCTTTGTATGGAAATTAGAGAAGATTACGCTTCCTCCAGAAAGCCATAAAGTCCTTTGCACAGCCTTCTTGCATGAGATAGTAACACAAGGTTCAATTTTACTTGGTGCCAGAATTGAACACGAACAAAAAATGCTGTGCTTTAAATAATGTTACAATTTCTTTTATCAACCAAATTGCTAGATTTCATGTTAGCTAAGAGGAAAGAGAGCTAGAATATATATAGTTTTTTTACAATAGCCCTGTTAAGGCTTTTTTAAAGCAGAATGGACAAAGACATGCTTCTACATGGTTACCTAACAAGGAATTGCAGTTTCTTCTTGTAAATAAAAACCCCAGTAAATTAATTCAATAATAATTACCCACATGCATCAGAACATGGCATATATCGTCTCAAACATACACAGGATATACCTGGACTATATACAAACTCACCCCCTGGATTCGAAGTTCCTCTTTCAATGGCGCTAAACTGCATTTCTTCCCCAACATGCAACTGTACCATCTGCAAACACCACATTAAAAAGCCTTTTACAAATGCAGACCAACTGAAAAGGGCAACTACTAGAAAGAACTACTTAGATCAGAAACCTGCAAGAATAACAGGAGATTTAAAAAAAAACAACAACAAAATAATCATACTCTTAAACAGAGACTAGGGCATAGTACAGCACAAATCAGAACAGAGGCCCAAAGACAGACTGGACAGGGGAAGCTTTTTGAGTTTTTGGAAAACTCCTTAAGTCTATTATTTAAACAGTGCCTGAACAACCGAGAATCCTGTTTCAAAGAGTGACTTTAGTTACGTGGAAGACGTTACCCTTTACAATCATTTTTTTTTTTTCCAATTTCTCCACTTTCTTTGGAGAATGAATCAGAATAAAAAGGAATATTCAACTATTGACAAGCATTTGTGCCTCAGAAGCAGACCTACTGACCACCACTTCTCTCATTCGTAACTCGTTATCCAGGTTTCCATCATCTAATCCATATTTCATGAGGAAACCAACAGCGGAGAAAAAAAAAGAAAAAAATTTATTTTCCCACTCCTAGTTGAACTTATCCTTCCACCCAGCTCCACAACTTCAGTATTTCCAAACATTACACCCCTGTTCTTCATCTAAGTTACTATTCAAGATCTGCAACCCCCTCTTCCATACTTTTTTGATGGCTGGATCCAAAAAGATCATCAGTGGTATTGAGGGACAATTATTTAAATTGACTTCCTGCATAATGCAATATACAGAATTTCAAGCAGCAATACTTAAACCCCCACATTTCTAGCAAAACTAAACCACACACCTTTCCCAAAATTATAAAATACTGAACCTGCGACTCCTAACTGAAACGGGGATGGGGGTAAGTAAGTCAAGATCACCTCCCGGCCCATGGGAGTCTCTATCTACTAAGAGTTCATTACTCAGAGCCTTTGGCAGAGTTGCCAAATCTTATCTCTAACAAAACAGAAAACAGTATTTTAAGTAAATTGTTCTTTTTGTAACAGATTCTCCAAGGTAGTTTACTGAAAAACATGAACTGAATCACTCGTGCTCCCCAAACACACAGAGCTTATTTTTCCTAAATATGGTACACAGTTAGTATGTTCGTATGTTCCATGCCTTACACTATCAATTTATCAGATCAAGAGATATCCTCCTCTTTCCTAAAGGAGCGGTGTTGCCAAGAGGAGCAATACAGGAATTATGCATTCCTCATAACTCCACATCACCTTTTTAAAGCAAAGACTTCTTGCCTTGAGAGTAACATCAGTCTGCTCTCTACTACATTTGCCACTCCTTTCAAGGTCATCAAATAGCAACTTATCAAAAGCAAGTTTCCCCTGGATCTACACACAGCATGTGGAGCCAGAAACCATGTTGCTATTGCATTTCCAGAAGTCATTACAGATGCATCCCCTGCCCCTACCTTACAGAACAAATTAAGTCCTCAACTGTGTGCTTTCCAGAACACAGTATTTTACACACTACACCACATGCTCCTGTGGATCACAATGGTGGAATAAAACCACTACACATCAGAAAGAACATGTACAAAGGATAAAAACATCCAGCTGTACGCAGAACATTTAAAATATATACATATATACCCTAACTTTCTCTCTGACTTGCCTCCCCTCACCCATTGCATCACTTACTAAATTCAGAACAACTGTTTCAGCCTGTATTTAGTTTTGAAAAACCACTACATTTTAGACACGAATAAGAGCATACACAGCTAAAAGCTTGTCTACATCAAGTAGCCTAAAATAATATTCTATGTATAAACTTTGACAGGAACACCAGTCATTTTCCAGTGTCCTCACTGGCACAACCACAACTGCTAAAAAGTCTCAAATGTTTAATTCTTCTGGCTTGTAACCATATCTGACCATCACTCTGCCATACTATCGATCCCTTTTTTATATTTTATAAGATTTGGAGGGTGACAGAGAGAGGAAGGTCATTAAAAAACAACAAAAAAAACAACCCATGACGTTTCAAGGTTTGCAAAATTGCAACCTCTGCAAACCACCTCAACTTTTTTTTCTTCAAAGCACAAGATAGAAGTCCTTCTAACAGAGCCAAATGCAGTTTTGCTTTGTCATGTTTTTTCGAAAAACTGAGTATATTCTTCATTTTTTCAGGCACATTACGAGAAAACAAACACTTTAATGAAAAATTTTGGTATTAGACAGATGAAGATGAGGTTCTAATATAATGCTCTGCCTAGAAGGGTCTAAACAAAACAAAAGCAAACCACTTCTTTAATATAAAAAAGGGAAGCTATATTTCCTTTGCTTAGGGCACCAATGAAGCTGTGGTAATACAGAAAGTTTTGGCAGCTATATTTTAGAAGGATATTTAAAAGAACAGGAATCTTCCAGAAGAGCTAAAGGAATAACGCACTGGGGGAGCGAAAGTCAGATAGTCAGAAAACTGAAGATGTGCCATCTGTTCACCTTGTTCAAAAGGTCTCATTATGATTTTTTTTGCAGCTTATGTTCATCCCAGACAGCATTCAGTACATCAATGTCCTTTAGTAGGCAAAGCTCCAAGTTACCAAAATTCAGCCAGGAAAAGACAGAAACTTCTAGGTAAAGAACAGATAACTAGGCAATGTCATACATCCTCCTCCATCCCAGACACCCTTAAGAATCAACCCTGACTGTCTTTAGTAAGTATGTGTGCTAATTTAGCTGCAAGCTACAAGTGTCACTCATGCAAGCTTCTTTTGCCTTCTGCCTTCAAATACCTCCAATGATGAATTGTAATTATTTGATGCTCAGGAACAACTAATTTTACATAAACTGAGACTGATCACTGATGTGTATGTATCATTAAACAAACTAAACAGACACCACTGGACCACAGCTACATTCCTTACTTAAAATTCTATTTTCATGTGATTTCTGCCAAAGCAGCAGATAAAAGGTGGGATATTTTTTAACTGGAACAAAGCACTTACCGTAACCTCTTTTTAAGTTGTAGACTATCATGAATAATTCTTTTGACAAATTCTAGTTCTCCCCCCTCTGCCATGATTTCTGTGATCCCTCCTGTATTTACAGAACTGGGAGGGGGGCGCCGTGGATTTCGAGAATTTACTCCCTGGACAAAAAAGAACATTTGAAATGAACATTTAATGAAATGTTAGGCTGCTTTGTACACTGCTTCCTGCCTCCATCTTTAGTGGGTTACAAGCATCGCCACCTCTAGTTATCCTCCCCCCATCAGAACCATGGATAATTGACAGACACATTCAAAATAAGCACAACTGAGTGGAACTCCCTACAATCTCAAGCCTAGGTAAGTTACTTGTCGCACGTCAGTATCCTGCTAATATGAAATATGTCGTTCCAATACATGTAAGACATGCTGGTTACATGCATCTACGTAATTAGAATCTATAGTGTTTAATTTCAAAACTTAAATCTTTTTTCTACTGCCCTATATTATACAGTTATGTTTCTGACTATACTCTGTGGGTATTGCAAGAACTGTTACGAACTGTATGATATCACTTAAATCACCAAGGAAATGAAAAGACAGACAGGCACGAGGCCAGAAATTAATTCCTCTGTACCACTGTTATGCAAGTGTTATGTTGATTTCAGATTTACTAAGGGCCTACTTTCCAAACTAATTCTGTAAGACAGCAGGAACTTCTGAAAAAATTCTACAGATCATCCTCCGCTTTAGGAAGGGTAACAGTTAAGTTTTTCAAAACTCCTCGGGGGGGGGGGTTAGAAGACTTAAATTCCATGATGATTTGGGATTTTCCACTCAACCTGCCCTAATGGAAGAGGTTAAATTGTTGCTACCTTCCCACTCAAACACTGAAGTACGTGCAACGTGTAGTTTAACTTACCTTTGCTTCCAATTGGTTGGCAAAAAAGGGGGGGTTGCACATGCAGAAATCATAAACTATCTCAGATTCTTCTTTCAGTGCATCCATTAGGAGAGTTTTCTGTGGTACCTTAACCACTAATAGAAAACAGGAATTTGGTCAGTAAGAAACTTCATATTTTATCTAGCATGCCAGTTAGGTTTCAGTGTTTCTTGAAACAATACATTGTATAAAAACTGTACTTTCTAAACAATATTTTCTACAAAAAAATATAACAAATATCAGCATGCAAATAAAGACTTTGGGTTAAGGATTAGCATACAAGCAGCCTGTATGTTTATACACAGTAGTAGAATTAAATGAGTCAGTTGGAAACAATAGGAACTGCTTGATACAAAGTTCTCTGATGCAACTGCAAATACACTTTAAGCCCTTCCAAACATTAACACAAGTGTCAGTTAATTACCCCACAGGCTCTTCAGAGATAAAAAAATCCTAGTCTAAACAATTTTTTTTAAGATAATGGAATTCTAGAATGGTACTCAAGAAAATGTACTGTTTGGTCTTTCTAGAGTGTAAAGCTAAGAAAGAGAAAGACTAAGAATAAGCTATCTTCACTGAAGCTATACAGCACCAAGACTAGCTTTACATCTAATCTTATAAGAAAACATAATTACTGTGTTAGCAAAAGTACGCATCCTGCACAGGAACTGTAGTCTTATACAATTTGGAAAAATCACAACAAAACAAAAAGATTATAGAGTTCCTTTCTGGAGAAACCTTCTGCTTACTATGGTCCACCAACTTATGCTGCCTTCATCCTTGTGATGAGTAAAACATCCACCTAGATGTTCACTGCCTTTCCCCAAAGGCTATATAGTTCTCTTGGAAATAGTGGTTAAGTCCTGTCACACATCTTCTGAAGACCACAGGAATTCTAGCCCAAGGAGCAGGAATTTAAATATGCGTGAACTCCAATTAAAGCATTATTACAAGCAGGACTTCTTCCAGAATTTACCAGTCCTGCAACTCAAGGATGATGCACATACAGCGAAGATATTTAGAATGGAGGCAGAAGGCATGCCTCTCTTCCTAACATTTACTACTAGTTTATCATCATCCTAAGAATATAAAATTGTTAGGGTAGCTGGCAATTACCAGAGTTCAGGTTATATACAGCAAGAATATTACCCAGAACACCCACTAACTTTAAAGCTGCAGTTCTGTAACTCACAAATATTTCAGAGTACAGAAATTTATAGTCGAGAGATAAACAAATTTTAAATCCTATGAGAATAGAAGGGTAGTTCATTTTAAAAATATATCAACACATTGTTCCCTGTTTTGTAATCCTAAATTTATAAATTAAACACTTAGCACTTCTCCTTATATCAAGTTGTTCCTATTTAAAATTGTTGACATTAAGTGTGATGCTTCCTTATCTCTGTAGATATCTGCTCCCCTGCTTTAAAAACTGGTAAACTAATAAAATTAGTAATTGCTAATTAGAAATTACTAAATACAAATTACTAGTTGCAATTACACATCACAGTCAAAGCCAAAAGTTCTTCAACCAGGCATTACATCCATTGGACTGATGGTTTTCAGGTTACAGCCTTCCAAGAAATCACTACATGTCTCCAGAAGCTGCTCAGTGCATACTTTTGGCACTGAGGTGTAACATAGCAGTTGCTGTTGCACACCGGAGATGTTTACTTATACAAAGGCTTTGAAATATCCAGCCCACAGTTAACAGAGTATTTCACTGCCTTTCTTGTCAGCAATACCCTTTTCAATTTCATGGAAGAGGAAAAAAAAAAAAGGAAAAAGAAAGAAAACACACAAAATTAGTTTTTATAGTAGAGAAAGCAGACAACAGGTCTAAGATGAGCAGAAGTCTGCAAAAAGATTATGTTAATCTGAGCAGTAACACATGGTCTATTGTACCTACTTTCTAAAATTACTGTAAAGTTACTTAGAAGATGACATCAAAGAATACCACATTCCACCTACATAGCTTAATTGACATGGCTTTAATTGGCAGTATTGGATTTTATTTGGAAATTAAAAAAAACAAACCAAAAAAACAGGAAGGAAACAATGTAATAATCATGTTGCAGAGCAAGCCTAAATTACCTTGCAAGTAGTCTGAAAACTTCCAGAGTCCAAGTTGCTGGAAAATCTCTTATCCTACCATTACATACAGGGTACTGATATTTTTATTTTTTAATTGTTTGGTTGTTGCTTTTTTTTTTAAATACCAGCAGACAAATTCTGACCATCATCCCATTCTAGTAAAACAGATACACAACTTGGAATACCATGTAATTTTCTTTTAGCACTTACAATCAATCCCCAGGTTTACCAAGTTTCTGTTTTGCACGTATATGAGAGATTCCCTTTGTAAGAAAGTTACTGCAAGCAATTTTTCGCTTTCAGCAAAAAATAAATTACTTTTTCTTCCTCTGGGGAAAAAAGAAGCTATAATGCAATTAGTAAATCAGCACCGCGTTACTGCTGTTTTTACTATCACTGAACTATTTTTATTTATTAAAGTTAAAAGACCAAAGGCTATATTCCAACATGATCTCCAAGTGAAGGTATTTCGCAAAAATTTCAAGACAGACACTTAGAACACAACAAAAATTGTGGGTTGCTTTTTTTTTAAAAAAACAAAACACAAAAAAAAAAACAGGGTACAGAAAGATTTCTGACTAAATAGTAGCATACAAATATTTACCTTACTACATCATACCTTTTATAAGATCAGACAAGTTATTCTGTTCCACATTCTTCTTGGCATAATTGAAGCACATATCATCCACTTCTGTTGCAAGAAAATACCAGCCATTCAAAGTTGCTCCAAGTAATGGGTATATGCAAGATGCCCCTGTCCCTGCAGAAGTGAAAAGCCGTGAGAAATGCAAAACGAGTCTCTGGTGTTATATGCAGCTCTTAACTATGTACTTCTTACAACATGAGAACTAATTTCAAGAAAATGTTGATTACTGATCATCTACTACTCAGTTCTTTAGAGAATTTTATTTTCTTAATTTGACATACAGCAATGTCAAATATGCACTTTTTAATAAAATAAAGAATTTAATACTCTGGAATAAATTTTCTAATAAATGATCAACTTCTTTTTAAGCTATTTTTTTCTCTCTGACAGTGATTAATTTATATAGTGAAAGCCAAATATATTCTGGTTTTATTAAAACAAAGAAAAAACTTACCACAAATATATTTTTCTTCTTAATTTTTCTATTATCTACCACAAATAATTTACCTCCATACAGCAACAACAACAAAAAAAACAAAACAAAAATCATTTCTATTCCATCAGACTGTCTTTCCCTAATGTCCAAAACAATCAAAGAAACAGGAGTGCCAATTAAGATATCTAAAAAGATAGCCAGACAGATAAAAACTTGATAACACAGAGACGTATATGCTAGCACAAAATAATTCCTTCCCATAACTATGACATATCTAGGTGATCGAATTACCAATGACAGTCAAATTTAGGATTAAAGGGGAATGGATACAAGAAAAGGGAAACACATCTCACCGCCACATAACTTGAGTTCAGAGATATATTGAGAATCTAATGTTATACTGACTTATTGAAACATAAATAACAATGCCTGTCAATACGCAAAAGCATGCGGTTATTTCCAGCACTCCTGTAACTTTCCTCTTGGATGAGGAACTCTGCTTTGCCAGAGTTGGAACATCAATTCTCACTGCAAACCCACATCGAAGATTTTTCAATATTTGGAGGACTTAAATGATCCCTCTCTTCTACCTAGCCCCCTACTGTGATGAAGTTCATACAAATTGTTTTCAAAAATGTAACCTAATATCAAGTGTGTATAAGTTGGCTAACAAGTTTAAAAGTTACAGAAGGAAAGCAGCTGTGCACACACCACATGACATAAACCTTGTATCCATCACAAATCCAGCTAAAAATGCAAGTCAGTAAACTTCAAGAGATAAAAATTCCATTAAAAAAAAAAATCATGCTAGCAAACACCAAGAAAACAGTAATGAAAAAACTGGTATGGTAACTGAGATTACTGAACCCAAGCTTTGAAGTCAGTAACTTTAAAGTTTTAATGTCAAGCACTAAAACACAAGTTAGAAAGGAAATTCCAGCTTCTCTCAATTTCATTATGGGTTTACTTCAGCACAAAGCAATGTTCAAAAACAAACCTTTGAAATCATAAAGGAAGATTCTATTGACAAAAACAAAAGATGTGCACTAAACTCAAACATACTGTCCCACGTGACTTTTAAATAATTCATACAGATTCACCAAAAATTAGGAATCCAAATGTGGATTTTATTATCTGTATGTGGAATATAGTTTCTTGCTCCTACAGAGCTTGCTTTTTTTTTATTATTTCTAAGGAAAACCAAATTACATGCATCGGTGCACATCTTACAAATTCCTATCTCTACTGAATAACTGTTTACTTTCACCTACTGCTTAATCAAGGTACTGTCCAGATATCATCCAATAATCCAGACACTGAAACAGAGCAAGCTGCAATGCTCCCAGACTTGTGCACTGGACAGTATCATCCATCTGTGGACGCTTAGTCCAGTTTAAAAGATATTTTGTTTTCAACAACATATAGGAAATCTTTGACTATCTAAAACCAAAGGACAGTTTTGCAAGTATTTGCTTCAATTGCTAATTAAGCCTCTTTTACAGTGTAGCTCATGAAAACAGCTGCATTGAAAAAAAAAATCCCACAAAAAAAAAATCAAAGTTTAAAAAAATGAGATCATTCATCTGTCAAACACACCTGAAACCACAGAATAACTTTTATTAAAAGGGACACTAGAAAATATTGTTATGTAGCTCACAGACTCTCTCATGTAGACATCCAAAAGCAAAATTAATAGATTGCTAATACAACATAATTCAACAGTGAGAAGACTGAGAAGAAATACCATCTTTTTAAAAAAATAAAAAAATCCTTTAGAATGACATGTTTGCCTGTGTTACTGGCAGCATAGTTTTTGTATACTACACAAAGCTACTCACAAAAAGAGTTCGAGGCCACAAAAAGCCAAATAATTGCCTGCTACTGTCATTCGTGTGTTTGCGCAGAGAAATCCTACCCACTGAGAAGTGAAACGAAATACCAGTGGACTCAGATTGCCCACTTCACCATGGGGAGCACAGGTCGGATTTTTCTGTTTCTCAAACCTCACGTTTCCCCATGGATGCATAACAAATTTTATCAGCTAGCTTCACTGGCAGTAAATAACGAATATAGTGTTTTGCATTTCCAAGTACCTATGTCAATGCCTCGCCTCAGGACTTGCTTGTCAGCATCCTGATGACCAATGAGATCCTCCACCCAGTGGATGTAGTTCAGCCTCAGAGGAACGGTAGGAATAAGCCTTTCCACGGGGATGTCGATGGTAAGCCCAAAATCCTCCTTCAGGAGGGTACACGTCAGAGCTCTCACCGCCTCGGGGTCCTTGAAATTCAGGCTGAAAGGTACAAGCAGCGGTTACGAGTGACAGCGCCCTCTCGCTCGCCGCACCCCGGGGGCGGACGCACACAAGCCGCTGAGGCGGCAGCCGCACAGCCCCCCGGACGCGGCCCGGGCCTCCCCCGCCCGCTCTCCCTCACACGACGCGCCCTTTCCCGCCGCTCCGCCAACGGCCGCCGGGCGGGGCCTACCTCACCCGGCCGGTGAGGGTGGTCTGCACGTGCTGCTGGAACTCGGGGTACTTGGCCGCCAGGTAGGCGAAGTCGGGCGGCTTGTCCTTGTAGCGGTTGCGCGCGTGCATGGACTTGTTGAGGGCCATGGCGGCGGGGAAGGGCCGGTGAGGGGGAGACAGTTAACGGCCGGCAGCGGTGCGGGTTAACGGCCGCGCCGCCGACCGAGCCACCAGCGGCCCCGCGCCGCCCGCCCAGCTCCCGGCGCGCACCGCGGCCCCCTTGGGGCGTACCAAGGCGCAGCAGGCGGCGGGGGGGGGCGGTGATTAGGAGGCGCCTCGCTCAGACCATTGCTACCGCGGTGACAGGGGGAGAGCGGAAAGCCTCCGCTTCCATACTCTCCATACTCACCAGTCTCACCTGGGCCGAGTCACCTTCGTTGCCTGGAAGAGAGCCTTAAACGTTCTCCGGAACGTCTCATAGTCACGGACTTCTGTATAATTAATACGGTGCACGAAGTCACCGGTGATGGGGCAGCAGCTGGCGGCTTTGTGGCAGCTTCCTCGTGGCTTACCTTCACAGACAGCTTTAAAATACCTGGATTTTAAGTGATGGATTACACATTAAAAAACAAACAAACAAAAAAAAGGCAAAACAAAACCAAAAAACCCCACCAAAACAATCAAACAAAAAAAACCCAAACACCACAGCACTTCCTTAAATGTCACACCTGGAAAGGATTTCTGATGATCTCCCCACTTCATACAGTTTCAGGCCTGGAGTAACTGTCATGCTGTTGCCTCATAGCTCAAATTTTAGCCGGTTTTGGTAGCATTAAAGTTAGCTAGGCTTGTTAACCATTGGCATTAGCTGAGCTTTTTGATACAGTCTTGCGTACAAGCATTTTGTTGTTATCATCTCAGCCAGATGGTTGGCCTGGGGGATGTTTCTTTACAAGTGCTGGGGGCGATTGGTTGAGGAACTTCTAAGACATTCTCACAGAAAATGAGGATTCTGTCCTTGAATCCATAGTGAAAGAACTCCTAATCAAGGAAAGCAAGTTTTGTTACCATTCTTGAAGTGAAACATGCTGGAGCATTTGAGCATACCGACCCTGAAAATGCTACTAATTTACATGTTTTGAAACTTGGCAAAAAAGTGAAAATTCTAAGTGTCCTAAGGCAAACTACCTTCATTATAATACTAAAAATCACACCCATAGGTCAAGAAGACCCTGGCCCAGGTGGAGACCCTTCTCATGAGCATGCATAATAGCTATAACTTGATTGTGCTGTCATATGTAAATTACTAACCAACCAAATAGAGATAGGAGGTACTAATATGATAATGATATTGTAAAATGTGTATATAAACCATGTGGAGAGTCCCGTTCTGTGTGTGTGATTTGTGGAAATACTCCACCGTGCACCCTGGCCGGAATAAAGCAACGTCTCCTCTCTAAACATGTCTCCATGTTTCGGGAGAATCAGAACTTTGACCTTTTCATAGGTAACAGTTTTGGCAACCCAGACGGGACTCTGTTTTTGAGATCAGACTCCGTTCATCTCCTGCTGCCATCGGTGGGAATCGCTCTCCGGACTCCAGCAAGCACCGGATACTTTGTCTGGGAACTCCCCTGCGATTTGCCTGGTAGGTAGTGAGTGACTGGCTGTGTCAGATCATTAGATGGAGACATTGCTCATTAATATATTCCTGAGTAACTCGTATCTATTAACCGTACCTTCCTGAATTTAAAGGTACCTTCCTGGTCTGGCACCCAGGTTGGTATCTCTCTTGCTTTATTACAGCGACTACCGGAACAGAGAGACTGTTTTTCAGTTAATGATTTTAGTGAACTCTGGTATTTTATCATAAACTGTTATAATGGGAAATGCTATGTTTTCTGTGGAAGGGAGGGTAATTAAGGTGTCTCCTTTGGGATGTATTCTGAGTCATTGGAGCAAATTTGGAGGAGACTCCCCAACTTGGAAAAAACTTACCATGTATTATAATCAATGGTGGCCGAAGTATACTGTGGAAGATGGGGAGAAATGGCCTAAAAATGGAACTCTGAATTATAATACTGTTTTACAGTTGGTACTATTCTGTAGGAGGGAAGGAAAATGTGATGAATTGCTGTATGTTGCTATGTTTTTTGACTTGCAAAATGATTGGAAAAGTCGGAAAGAATGTGGTTTGGTAACAAAGGATGCAAATGTGTTAGCTTTGGAAAGTCTTAAAGAGAAACCACTAAAAAGATGTTGCTCTGCTCATAGTATAGGACAGGGATGTTGGAAATATAAGGGTGTTCCAGAAGAAAGGGAAGATGTGCAATTATTGGTTGCTTTGAGAAGAGGGACAGGTGATAAAAATAATGATTGTGAAGATAGGGATGAAGAAGGTGCATGAGGGGGATGGAATGTCGAAAGTAGCAGTGATGAGGAAGAAGACTGAGGGAGGAATTTTAGTTCTACAGCAGATTGAACAAGGAGAGGAAGAGCAGTTCTGAAGGCACCTATGAGGCAGGCAGTAGGACTGCAAAGGGAAATGGTGTATGTTAAGGTTCCTTTTTCGATGGCAGATTTAAAGGCTTTGAAAGAAATGGCAGGGACATATAGGAAGAATCTTGGAGAGGTAGCTAAGGTATTAGAAACAATAATTGAAAATCATGATCTGGATTGGAAGGATATTCATGTGGTGTTGGGAAATCTGATGACATATGAGGAACGAAGGGTGGTTTTAGTTAAAGCTAAGGAAAAAGCAGAAAGAGTACATGCTCAGGAGGCACAGGCGGGCAGGATAGAAGTTCATTTCCCTTCCACCAACCCCAAATGGGACCCAAATAATCAGGTTCACAGGTTATTGTTAACTGAATATCAAAGATTGATATTGCTTGGTGTAAAAAAATGCAATACTAAATCATTTGTCAAAATTATATCAGGTGGTACAAGTGAGGATCCATCTGCGTTCTTCGAACGTTTACGTGAAGTAGCCAGAAAATATACAGAATTAGATCCTGAAAAGGAAACAGATGTATTAACCTTTGTAAATTTGTTTGTGAGACAATCTAGTCTGGACACTCGAAAAAAGTTGCAAAAGATAGAAGGAGAGGATGCGAGGTCTCTTGATAAATTATTAGAGGTGGATTGGAAAGTGTATAATAACAGGGAAGAAGAGAAGGTGACAAGAAAAAGAACAAATTAAGAAAGAAAATAGGAAAGCATGATGGTTAGTCGCAGCTATAGCTGAAGGTAACAGAAAAGGCAGAGGACAAGGAGGTGGATTTAGAACAACTTGCCTCCCCAGAGGGGAGTGTAATAAGATCCCCTTCAAACAGGGAAGGTGTAAAGCTCTAGACAGGGACACGTGTGCATACTGTAAAGAGAAGGGACACTGGAAAAGGGAGTGTCCCCAAAACCAGACTCGGGGAGCTCAGGAAAATCCCCAGATAGCGGACTTGTTAGCGTTAGAGCAGGATTCAGATTGACTGGGACGAGGGGTAGATTCGAAAGATTCCCCTGGTTACCATAAAGTTGGGGAATGAGAGGCTAAAATTTTTGATTGCTACAGGAGCCACGTATTCAGTATTAAACACATGTAAAGGTAAATTGAGTAAACAGGAAATGCCTGTGATGGGGGCAATGGGGTGGGGGGGAGAAATAAGGCCTTTCCTTCAACCAGTTAAACATGGAATTGGAAACAGAGTTTTTCCTCACAAATTTCTATATATTCCTAATTGCCTGATGCCTCTGTTGGGAGGGGATTTGCTAAGTAAATTGGATGCTAAAATAACTTTTGAAAAAGGCAGTATACATGTACAAATACCAGAAGAAAAAGCCTTGGAAGTGCAAGTTTTTCTGTTACAGGAAGAGACACCCAGAACTGAAGAGATTCCAGATGAAGTACTGAATGCGGTAACTCCTTTAGTGTGGGCTTCAGGGATTCCCAGACAATCCAAAGCTGCGGAACCGGTTAACAATTGCCTTGAAGCCTGGAGTTAAACTGGCAAGACAGAAGCAATACTCAATTAAACTGGAGGCAAGAAAAGGGTTAGAACCCTTGATTGAAAACTTTATGACTCATGGACTTTTTTGAGAATGTCAGTCAGAATACAACACTCCTATTTTGCCTGTGAAGAAACCTCATACAAATGAGTATAGGTTGGTTCAAGATTACAAGTTGTGAATCAGATTGGAAGATGTCCACCCTGTGGCAGCAAACCCTCATACACTGTTGACCACAATTAAAGAAACTGGCCAGCGATTCACTGTCTTAGATTTGAAAAATGCTTTCTTTTGTATACCATTAGAAATGGAAAGTTGGAAACTATTTGTATTTGAATGGGAAAACCCGACAACAAGGAGAAAGACACAATTGTGCTGGACTGTTTTCTCTCAGGGATTTAAAAATAGCCCAACTATTTTTGGAAACCAATTGGCAAAAGAATTAGAGAGCTGGCAAGAAGAGAATCCAAAAGTAACTTTGTTGCAGTGTGTTGATGATACCTTGCTGGGTACCTCAACTCAACAAGAGTAAATTCAATTTACTATCAGCCTTCTGAATTTCTTGGGAGCAGCTGGGTCCAAGTAAAAAAGTATCCAAGTATCCAAGAAAAAAGCTCAGATTGCTACACAAACTTGTAGTTTATCTTGGTTCTGCTACTGCTCAAGGACAATGGAGTTTAGGTACAGAAACAAAGGAGCCAATCTGCCAAATACAGGAGCCAGGTTCAAAGCAAGAATTAAGAGCGTTCCTGGGTATGGCCGGATGGTGTTGCCTACGGATCATCCATTTTGGATTGATCGCCAGACCCCTTTATGACGCTGTAAAAGGTACCAGGGAATTTCTAGAATGGACACCTGAATGTCAGGAAGCCTTCCACAAGGTAAAACAAGCTTTAATGTCTGCGCCTGCTTTAGAACTTCCGAATTTGGAAAAATCATTTGAACTCTTTGTTAATGAAAAGCAGCATATTGCTTTGGGAGTCCTAGCCCAAAAATTTGGGTCATGGAAGCAACCTGTGTGATATTTTTCAAAGCAGTTAGATCAAGTGAGTTGGGGATGGCCTTCTTTTTTAAGGGCAGTAGCTGCTACTGTACTGCTTGTACAAGAGGCACGCAAACTGACTTCGGGACAGAAAATGATAGTTCAAGTACCACACACGGTAACTACAGTTTTGGAACAGAAAGGAGGACATTGGCTGTCTCCTAGCCCAATGATGAAATACCAGGCTGTGTTACTGGAACAGGATGCTGTTGAATTGAAAGTTACTACAACTCTGAATCCTGCCACCTTATTGCCTGTGTTCAGTGAGACAGAATTAGAGCATGATGGTTTGAAAACTATTGAACAAGTGTATTCAAGTAGAATTAATCTGAAAGACTTACCATTAGACACAACTGAATTAAACGTTTGTGGATGGAAGCAGCCAAGTAATTGATGGAACTCGGAGGGCTGGATATGCAATAGTTACAGATACAGAGGAACTAGAAGCAAAACCTTTGCCAGCTAACACCTCTGCCCAAAAGGTTGAGCTGATAACTTTAATAAGAGCCCTGGAACTGGCAGAAGGAAAAAATGTGAACATTTCGACAGATTCAAAGTACATATTTGGAGTTCATGCTCATGGAGCACTTTGGAAGGAAAGGGGATTGCTTTCAGCACAAGGAACACCAGTAAAATATGGGGAACTTATTTGAAAATTATTACAAGTAATCAACTTACCTAAACAAGTGGCAATAACGCATTGCAAAGCTCATCAATTTGGTAACACTCCAGTAATAATGGGAAACAGATGAGCTGATCAAGCTGCAAAATGGGCAGCTGAACAATTAGTATTGGAAATGTGGCCTGAAAAATATAGGGAATTGAGTAAGCTTCCCAAATATAATAAAGAAAATCAATTAGCTATTGAATGCCAAAAAGAACAAAGAGGGATGGTGGATCACGGAAGACAATCAAATAATATTACCTTGAGTGATTTTAAAAGAAGTTATGGAAAAAGAGCACCAAAATACTCACTGGGGAATAGAAGCTATGGTTGATAATTTAACATTACAAATCCTGGGTGTAGGAATGGGATGAATAGCAAAAAGCATTGTGAGAAGATGTGAGAAATGCCAGAAAAACAATCCTCAGATGCAACCTAGACCAGCTCCTGGAAAAATCAAGAAAGGGAACACACAGAGCAATTATTGGCAGATAGACTTTACTGAACTTCCAAGGCAAAATGGGTATTGATATCTATTGGTGTTAGTAGACACTTTTTCTGGATGGCCTGAAGCTTTCCCTTGTCACACCAACCAGGCAAAAGAAATGGTTAAAACTTTACTAGGAGATATTATTCCTAGATTTGGTATTCCTATAGGGATGTCTTCTGATAGAGGACCCCATTTTGTAGCTAGGATAACGTCAACATTAGCAAATGCATTAGAGATTAATTGGATTTGCGTACTCCATGGAGACCACAATCTAGTGGTAAAGTGGAGAGGATGAATCAAACAGTTAAGAGGCAATTAAACAAAATTTGTCAAGAAACTCAGCTAAAATGGCTGGATGCTCTTCTGTTAGCATTGTTGAGAATTAGGATTAATCCTAAATCTAAGGAAAAGGTTAGCCCATTTGAAATATTGTATGGGAGACCTTATCAAAATATAAACCATGAACCAACATCTGAAGAAATCATCGGGAAGCAGTATCTTAGCAAATATGTAATTTCTTTAGGGAAGGTTTCATTTTCTCTCAACAGGTATCTTCAATCCAGAGCACCTTTGGGCCTAGATATTGCCGTGCACAGCTTTCGACTGGGAGACTGGGTGTACCTGAAAACCTGGAACGAAGAACCTTTGAAAGAGCATTGGAAAGGACATTTCCAAGTCCTTTTAACTACTTATACGGCAGTTAAGCTCAACGGAGTAGGACCTTGGATTCACTACGCTCGAGTCAAGAGGGGAATCCCACCAGATAAATGGACTGCAGAGTCCACTGGAAAGAATCCTTTGAAGTTACAATTTAAGAAAATTAAGTAGATTAATTGTAATGATGAATTGTACCTGGGTCATTATAGAATCTTATCTTTATATTGGTTGTGTACAAAATTCTACTTTATTGGGTACTGGGATTACAGTATCCTTCTGCCTCTTTTGTATGTATTTGTGTAACTATGAGCTATTTAACCCTAAACATGTTATTGTTAAATGCTATAGAATTAACAATGATCCAGACACATCAGGAAGATCCACGGACCCTTGAATGTACACCTCAATTTGATTCAGAAGACAATGAGAGCAGCAAACAGATCTGATTGTTGGGTATGCACTCATTTTCCTGAAAATTCAAACAAAGGAGTTCCCATTATGGGAATACCCATTCAATTTAATACTTCCTGGGATAACTTATGGATTGGGTCGGATTTTATGAAACCGGAGAATCTAGACTTTCAAAAGTGGGACATAAAGAATCCAAAATTCCCTGATGTTAAGTGCATAACAACAAATAGAACTCTGTCACCTGGGAATGTATCAGTAGGGCACTATCCAT
>VZSZ01000226.1:0-30140 GCA_013398815.1 Ibidorhyncha struthersii
CTTGATGTCCCTGGCCAGATTTAATTCTATCAGGGCTTTAGTTTTTCTAACCTGATCCCTGGCTGCTCGGACAGTTTCTCTGTATTCCTCCCAGCCTACCTGTCCTTGCTTCCACCCTCTATAGGCTTCTTTTTTGAGTCTAAGATTGTCCAGGAGCTCCTTGCTCATCCATGCAGGCCTGCTGGCATTTTTGTTTGACTGCCTCTTTGTTGGGATGCATCACTCATGAGCTTGGAGTTGGTGATTCTCGAATATTAACCAGCTTTCTTGGATCCCTCTTAGCTCCAAGGCTTTATCCTATGGTACTCTGCCAAGCAGATCCCTGAAGATGCCAAAGTCTGGTTTCCTGAAGTCCAGGGTAATGAGCTTACTCTGTGTCCTCCTCATTACCCTGAGGATCTTGAACTCCACCATTTCATGGTCACTGCATCCAAGGCTGCCCTTGAGCTTCACATTCCTCACCAGGCCCTACCTGTTGATAAGAACAAGGTCCAGCATAGCACCGCTCATCATTGGCTCCTTTATCACTTGGAGAAGGAAGTTATCATCAATGCATTCCAGGAACCTCCTTGATTGCTTATGCCCCACTATGTTGTCCCTCCAGCAGATAATTGGGGTGGTTGAAGTCCACCATGACGACCAGGGCTTGTGAATGTAAGGCTGCTACTATCTGTCTATAGAGGCCCTCATCCACTTGGTCTTCCTGCTGGTGGCCTGTAGCAGACCCTCACTGTAATATCACCTGTCCCTGTGTTCCCTTTAATCCTCACCCATAAACTCTTGGTCAGCTCCTCATCCAGCCCCAGGCGGAGCTCTATGCACTCCAGCTGGTCATTGACATAGACGGTGACACCTCCTCCTCGTCTCCCCTGCCTGTTCTTCCTGAAGAGTCTGTACCCTTCCATTCCAAAACTCCAGTCACAGGATCCATCCCACCATGTCTCCGTGATGCCAATAAGATCATAGCCTTGTGGGCATGCACACGTCTCTAACTGCTCTTGTTTTTTCCCCATGCTACATGTGTTTGCATAGAGGCATTTAAGTTGGGCCCTTGATGAATATGACTTACTGGTGGAGCAGCTGGAATTCCTTTGTGCTGTACTACAGTTTCACTCCTGCTGACCTGTGGTCCTTCTCCAGGCATCTACTGCTGGCACTGGCATCAAACTGGTAGGAGTGGGATGGATTGAGGTTCCCCTCCCCCAGCAACTTTTGTTTAAAGCCCTATTCACCAGCTTGGCAAGCCTCTGACCAAAGATGCTCTTCCCCTTCTCTGACAGGTGGACGCCAGCAGCCCCCATAAGACCTGGTTTCTCAGAGCAAGTCCAATGGTCTAAGTACCAAAATCCCTGACTGTGGCATCGGTCCTGTAGCCATTTGTTGACTCGCCGGATTCAGCTGACCTTTTCAAAGCCTTTTCCTTTGACCAGGAGGACTGATGAAAAAACTACTTGTGCTCCAGACTCCCTTACCACTGCTCTCAGGGCTCTGTAAATCCTTCTTGGTATTCCTCAGACTTCTCCTTGTGGTATCACTAGTGCCCACACAAAATAGCAACAGTGGACATTGGTGGCATCCCTGATATGAGCACTCAGTAAGTAGTGCACCTCTCTAGAGAGTGTGTTAGGTCAGCAAATGGGTACCTCTGTACCTTTCAGAAGAGACTTGCCTACTACTACCACTCATCGCCTTTTCTTAGTTGTGCTGGTTATTTTACAGGGAGCAGATTGGGCTGCCTTACTCAGGTCCAGCGTCTCTTCTGATGTGGCTGGTCTTTCCTCTTCAGTCTGCATAGTGGTGAAGCAGTTCTGCAAGGACACCTCAGGCTGCAGGGGAAGCTCTTCCTCCTGCTGGCCCTTGCCTTTGCAAGCTTCTATTCTTCATTATTCGCCCCTCTCCCTTCTGTGTGTTTTGGGTTATTTGGCCGTGGGCTGTGGGTCCACTGCAAATTGTGCTTGGAACGAGCTGTCTTACTCCTTCTCAGCCTCCCTGATGCTACACAGCCTCTTCACTGCCTCCTGCAGCTCAGCTGTCTGCTGCAGGAAGTCCTCAAACTGGGCATACCTTTAGCAGACAGGTGTCCCACCTATCCCTGCCCCGGGAGAAAGGTCTATGCACCTTCTGCAGCCTCTCACTTCAGCAGCTCCATCTGGGTGGAGGCATCAGCCACTGCTGGGGTAGAGGGTGCAGACCCCCAAGCCCGAGCTGCGGCCCTTGCTCTCAGACAAGTGCCCACCATTCTGCCTTGAGGGTCAGGTAGGATGAGTGCCCTTGACCTGTGCAGATGCTCACAGAATGGTGCCCAGATGCTGGGTTATGTGTCCTTCAAGTCTCCCACTTGGCCAGTGGAATGACCCACTGTTGAAGAGGCACTCTCTCTGCATGTCCTCCCATGCAAACTGACACGCGAAGTGCTGTGCCGTGCCCTGGCTGACACACCATGCCCTGTTTGCAAGCTCTGGTCCCAGTGCTTGTGCTCCCCAGGCTGCTTTTTGTAAGTGTCGGAAGTGGTCACAGTTGCTCTGGCGTTGCCCAGGCCTCATCAGCGTCTCCCACAAGGGCTGCCAGCTGGGGACAGCTGCATTTCTCAAAGGAGAGGAACCTCCATAGACAGGGAGCGGGTGATGGTAGCCCTTGTGGCCAGGAGGGTGGCGTTTGTCACTGTGTGTGGGGGGGGGTGGGGTGGGGTGTGAGGATGCCACAATCATGTGGCAGCAGAGCATGAGAGGTTCTTGGAAATAGTTCTAGAAGGGTATTTATATGGTTTTAGGTGTTTACTAGCATTTTTTAAACATCTGCTATTGTGGTTTATCTGTTGTATTGGTTATATTGATTCTAAATATAGAATTAACTGATTCCTGTTTAGCTACATGTCTTTAATAAAACAATAAATGGCCTTTATCCTGATTTGATTGAAACCACAAAAGCGGAATAAAACTTCCCTGAGGAAAATATTATATATATACTTTTTCTTTACAGTTAATCCCGTAGCACATCCATTCTTGTGAGATTTTAAGACAGGTAGGAAAAAAAACCCAAACATATAAAAGGTTGATTTCACAATCCTCATGATTTAAGAGAACAGTGATTTAGTAGAATAATATTACGCTTTAAAGACTTTTGTTATTTGAGGCTGATGTTTTGTGAGAACAGCTCCTTAGATTTTTCACTGTCTAATCACACACCGACATTAACCTTCAAGTAAGACATTTTGTGAGCTTTCACATCTACTGGAGAAACTGATCCTGCCTTTACTTCCAACTCTAGGGAGTATACTTCCTCATGTTTGAAGACAGCAACATGAGTTCAATATTATATCTGTATTATAATAATGACATTGATGATCAGTTTCTGTATTACAAAAGCATTTGAGTTGTGAATTCCTCTCTGTGCAATATATATGTCATAGAAATGAGACAGACTGTTTCAAAGATTTTTTTTTTTTTCTGATACAAGGCAAAAGAATTTTGTGGAACTGAGACAAGGAGGAGGATGTTTTGAGTAAGGAATTGTGAAGAAACAGTGTCAGTAAGGATAGTTATGTAAAGAAATAGAATAAGTAGAGATGCACTATATATGAAATATATTAACAGTATCAGCATATTGTAAATGCTAGTATAGGCACTCTACAAATAAAATAATGTGTTAAATATAAGGCTATATATTATCACTGAAACACAACTTTAGGCAAGTTCTAAAACTTGCTAAACTGCTGACCTGTCATTGTCAGTTATCAACTTACTATGCACATCACAATACATGGAAACATGTCTACTTTGAAGGCAACAGAACTAATTGCAAAACTTACCTCTTTGTCTAAAGTTAGCTTTAATATTGTGTGAAAATGGAAGGGGCTGCAACATGAAGAGATGCTTGTGCAAGTAAAGGCAGAAAAAAGAAAGCAAGTAAAGAGAGTAAAAAATAAGTTGTACTGCGGTCGTAGGATTGAGTTAAAGGGATGCTCAACATTTATAGCAGCTACTACTTGGATCTAGTCAAGCATTTTTGTTACTTAAAACCACATTTAGGATAGATAGATACATAGATGTGTAGGTAGGTAACATATATCTATATAGATATGTGAAAATTTTCATAATCTCTAAGGGAAATTATGTGCTCACACCATTCAAAAATCACTTTAAATCCTGTGCATTTTTAGGATGTAAATGGATGTAAAAATTTGTATCTTCTCTTTCCAACTTAGACTACAGCATGAAACAGAACACAGTACTAAGAGTCTTGGGCAATCTCCAGACAGGTTGATTTGTCCACAGAATACAGCATAACACAAAAATGCTAGCCTCAGTTCTTAGAATAGCTGTGTTATTATGATGATAGCAGTGCTAATGAGCCTTGCTCTCGACATGGTGGTGCAATGTCATGCTGACACAGACAATATAGGTATAGTATCATGTTCTGAAATTAGTTCAACCAGCAGTTTTGATGCAGACGCACTTTACTTCAACTAGTCTTATCCTATTTCTCATTTTTTTGTGTGTCTTTATTCTACTATATCACAGTATTAGTAACACTGCTAAAATAAAGTGTAAAAATAATAAATAAATACGTGATGACTTGCAAATGCTGTACCAATGATTCATGCAGCAGTACCATTTCTTGTTTGTGATACTAGAATTGCATTTCATAGTGATGAGTCATGGTATCAAAATAGTAATTTGTGATTTCACTGGATAAATCAGGAATGAAGACTAGGCTAAGGATGAATCTTACATACATTCTCTTCTTCCATATGGTGACAAAGAAATGCAGACTAATTTATAGTTAATATAATCATGAATAAATGTTGAAAAAAAATCCTTTACTTTGTAGCCTTTTCCTAGATAAATATATAATTAAAAATTAAGAAAGCTTTGTCCTTATGAGAGCTGTAGCATGAGTCATAATTGTATAATGGCCCATTAAAATAATGAAAACTTTGGAAGTAGGACTTCTAGTTCAGTATTAATAGCTTTTTTTTCCTCACTACGCTACAGCACAAAATCATGCACCTGTATTGTCTTTATGTGAATTCCAGTAGAGATTTTGCATCCAGCCCAATAGGAGAAGGAAAATGGATGCCTTTTAAATCAGTCACCACTTCCAACTCATTTCAATATTCAACAATGTACTCTAAAAAGATTCATAGATTCATTTTTCAATTGTAGCTCAATTCTATACATTTATATAGCCCAGGTCTATACCAGGCCTGGCAAAACTGCTGAAAATAGTGGGTGACAGTTCTCTGTTACCTCTGACACTCCTTATGCTTTGCCATTTTCTGTTACTATCTTCTCCATTACAGAAGCTCATATAGAATTTTAAATCTGCAATAAGAGTCTTAGTGTGTAATCTTACCTGCCTAATGAAAAGCTGGTACAGTTATGAAAGTACTTGGCACTCTTCTATTCATATTTTACCAGTATTATGTCCAGAGCTAGTGTCTTGCTGCATCTTTGTTATTATCTATTACTGTAAGCCCTGAAGCTGCTCATAAATTACATCAGTCTTAAAGATTTCATAATTATATGTGAACAAGCAGATGAGTAAATTGCCTTATTGTCACAGATGTTATAAAGAGATCAAGCAACCATTCCATATTTTGCATTATTCTTATATCAAGCAGCGTATATATGAGAAAAAAATATTTTGAAATGGGAAATATGTAGCAAAACCAATGAGTCAGTATTTCTGTGTGTAGAAACTGTGAGAAAAAGTAGTTATTAAAACAAGAATGTCTTCCTAAAATGTATGCCTACTTCAGTTTGAACAAAAAGAACTAAATTCTTCATCAACAGAAATTAACATAAGGGTATCAGAGCTACGGTGACCTATGCTGGCCAAAGATTTGGCTATAATAACTTTCTTTCAGGTAGGAAGGTAGAAGGATTCAATTTTCTAATTAGATGGACTGCCAAACTAACAATTTTTCAGAGACAGAAACTAAATAATTACTTCTGTGGTTGGAATGTTCTGTGCCATTTTTCAAAAAGAGGCATCTTTATTCGAGCTGTTCAAGACCAATGGAAACAAGAATTAATAGGAGAAATACCTGTAGATTCTTCAAAAGTTTTTTCTTTACCGAATGCAGTAAAATCCCACTCAAATCAATACACTGATTCCAGAATGTGCCAAGAGTTACACTCACAAAATATGTACAACAAAAGAAGTAACTAAAATTGAGCAAAACAGTTAATTGACATCCCACTGGTAAATGTTGGAACTATACATGTTCTACAAAGAAAGCATCTTACTGAATGGGAACTTTTTCTTAAACGCAGGGAAGGCTAGTCGCACTTTAAAACCTTCAATTATATTTTGACTTTATTTCAAATTAACACCTACAGTTGTTAATGCCAGTGTAAAGGTTAAAATAATTTTTAGTTTTATATTAGTTATTCTTACATTACTCAGACCTCTTCCTCAAACAAAACATTCCTTTAAATCAATATGTTTTGTTTAAGAAGCTTAATGAGCAAAGATAAGGATCCTAGAATTTAGACTTTCAGGTCTGATACAGTTTAGTTGACAAAAAATGTCGTATATAACATGTTTGTGTTTTTTTCCCTGTATCTAGTAGAGTTTAATATTAGTTTGCTTCTCACAGAAATGAGCGGAAATATTTTAATAGCTGAACTTAATTATATATATTCATAAATGTTACTTATTTAATAGTGATTTGTGCATATTCCAGCACATTTCTACATTTTGAGTCTCTGTCTAAATTTCATACTTCAGGGGTTACATCTGCAGCTGTTATGCGAAGACTGAACTTTTTTCATTAAAGTAGATTTCCGCTGGATTAACCTTCTGCTTTTAAAATGTACCATTTAATCAGTGCTGCTATTTTCTTGTAATGGAAAAGAGCAAAGCTTATGACCGTTGGCTTTGTATAAGCATACTGTACAAACAATAAAGTTTTCTGCTTACATTGCAAAATTATGCAGTCGTGGAGAAAAATACTGTAGCATGGAAGAGTATACAATTATGAAAGAGTGGTACTAATTTTTAGTTGACTATATTTGAAATGGAGCAATGACAAAATATTTGTCATCTATATCACATATGTATTTTACAGAATCTAAACATTACTTTTGAAAATTATTCCATGGAAGGAATTTCTTCCCTGGAAGTAAAAGTCAGGTAGAGCCTCAGAGGAAACTGAAAGAAATGAATGTGCTGATTTATATATGGCAAGTATTTGATGCAGTGATTTAATGGAAAGCCCTTCTTTATCGTAAGGTTAAATGGCATAGTATACAATATTCCAGAAAGGGGAAGAAAATCGTATTTTCCAGGATAACATTATCTTCTAATTCTAAACACTATGTAGCAAAATTAAGAGCTAATACAAAAGCTTAAAATAATTACTGTTATTATTGTGAATTGATAATTAAACATACTTTTCCATATTAATAGCTGATATATTCATAGAATGAAAAATGTAGTCTTTGTGCTGTTTTAACATAGTGATGTATTTTGAAATTAGAAGTATACAGAAAGTGTGATGGCTTTGAGGCTGAGAAACTCAGGGAAAGATTGGGAAGAACTGCTATGCCTTGCTGCTCATTGAGCTGAGATGGCATGAAGGTGTTCACCTTTTGCATGAACTGGAAGACGTCTACATTTGCTCTTCATTCGAACTTTGGTTGTGTTTGGATGGTTGTCTGTATTGTGTAAGAGACAGTTTGCCTAGAAATTTTAATCTATTTGCAATTATAAGATGAAGAAATATCAGTTCACACAAAATATATTTATTGATACGGTAAATCTGGAGTAAATAAAGAAAAAACTTGCTCTTCCCATGTTCTTTGATAGGTGATGTTTTAGCTTAGATAAATAACAACAGATTGTGTGTTGTATGTTAAACTGAAAAAAGATTATGTTAAGCCAAGAGACTCACACAATTTCTGTTCAAGCCTTCCTTTTATTATCTTGCTGCTTTCGCTTGTTTGAATTTTACATTTCCTCCCACAAAAAAAAAAAAAAAATCGTGCTATCAAACCTGCAGCTTCATCAGGTAAATACCAAGATCATCACTTGCTAGTCATAAATTGGTAGTTTAAGATTTTCCTGCTGATTTCTGTACAGTATTGCTCTGTGATGTGCTGATAATAGAAATACTTAAATTATGCGACAATAATATTTAGTGTTCAGTGTATTTTATTTTTTCACTTAATTTGCCTTCTCAGTCTACTTTTAAGTTGACTTTTTATAACTACACATACACATTTTCATGAATTGTAACAAGTTATCTTAGAGATTTTTCTTTCTCTTTTTCTTTTTCTTTTTCTTTTTCTTTTTCTTTTTCTTTTTCTTTTTCTTTTTCTTTTTCTTTTTCTTTTTCTTTTTCTTTTTCTTTTTCTTTTTCTTTTTCTTTTTCTTTTTCTTTTTCTTTTTCTTTTTCTTTTTCTTTCTCTTTTTCTTTCTCTTTCTCTTTCTCTTTCTCTTTCTCTTTCTCTTTCTCTTTCTCTTTCTCTTTCTCTTTCTCTTTCTTCTCTTTCTCTTCCTTTTTCTATTTCTATTTTCTTTTTTTTTTCCCTTTTTTTTTTCTTCTTTTCTTTTTCTTTCTTTTTTTTTTTTTTTTTCCAGATGTGGATAAAGCTATGTGTGAATCATGTAGGAAAGTTATTTATTGTAATCTTAAAATGAAATGAATGGCTTTTTTGATTGCTTTTTAGTTTCGTTTTGAACTGCATATTCGTATCTATAGAAACATATTAGTTCAGAAGTTTAAGGATCTTGGTCTTGCTTTAGAAAACTCCTCCAGAAAGTTGTTGTCATACATTTTTTAATCTGTAATTTGATTGTAATGAGCAGCTCCTGGGTCATTCTGATGTGCACAGCAGACGTAAACTTGTTTACCTAGGAGTCAGCAAGATACTTCTAGTTACATGGTAATCCATGGCATCTACCAATTCACAGTGTATAGCTGGGTGATATACCAATGATAACTGCTGTCATTGTCTCCTTGGTAGACAAACTGTCCTATACTGATTTCAGAGAACATGTCTAATTAATTAAAAAAGAGTGATTAAATTCTGTGTTTCACAGATTTTCTCTGTATATCCGCAGTAAAAATCAGGACAAAAATACAATATTTTCACTTAAAAACTCTTTGAAAGAGTTATTCCTTAAAAATGTTTTTTGTAATAGCTAGTAAAAATCCACAAAAGACAAGAGTATAAAGAAAGCTCACGGAAAAGAGCAAGTTAACCAAGTAAGCAAGGAGAAGTAAAAGGTGGTAACATGACTATATAGGACTGCATAGTTATTTTTTCTTGTTGAAACTGTATGATTGCGTAACGGAAAGATCAGCCTTTGTGGCTTGTCCTGGCTATTGTACACTCAAGTGTGTGGAACCATTTAGGGGCACGAGGAGATTTTGCTGGCTCTGATTCCTTAGGGGAGAACATTTTCAAATGTAAAGTAAGATAGGCAAAATGCAAAAGACACAGGTAACAAGAAAAGATAGAAAGAACACTAAAAGAACAACAAACATTCAGTAAGGACTCAGAAGTGATTATAAAAAAATATGCTTTTTCTGGAATTTCAGAGGTACTATGAAGAATTTCTTGCCACCCATTAAAGTTGCTGGCATGAAAATAAAGCTGGAGGAAAGGAAACAATGAGCAAGCAGAAGGTTAATTTTCAATTCCTTCTCCTTTAACTTGGCACATGCAGTGGAAGTTACAACGCACAGATAAAGCTATTATAAAAAACCTCAACTGCAGTAGTTGTATTTTTTTTTCCAGTTCTGCCTTGGGCCCAGCTCCAAACTAAAGGAAGCATACCAGTTTCAAATGTATTCTTCATTAAACATTTTTAATGCATTTCTGATATGCTTACTTTAGGGGAAAAGAACTGAAAACTATGATGCATAAAGTGCAAATACCTTTTAGTGAACAAAGTGTAGTAGGTAAAGTTCAGTTAAAAATATGTCTAATCTTAACATTTTCTGTCTCTTCTTGCAGACCATAACATGCATTGATAATATGGCAGGAGAACAGTAGCCACAGTCTTCCTTAAGCTGTTGGATATCTGAGAACATGCTTAATATTAGATCGTGTATCACGTGTTAAAAATAAGATCTCTGCCTGGATTCATACATCTGGTCCTTAGGAAATGAGCCAAGTATCAATGTTAAAATTACTTCAGGTGCTGAAAAATGTATGTAAAATATCAGTGATGCAAGCAAAGTGAACCTATACTCATAACTCTTCATTACTTACAAACTAAGAGCCAGGTAATAAGATGCAAACTAATTCTTTTTTTAGAGTATATTTTTCCAAGCTGCTATTTTCATACAGTTCACTCTTTAAAATTCATGAGCCTGAACAAAGAAATACTTCCCTTGACTTTTTATAAATTCTTCACAAAAGAAAGTTTTTTAGAAGCTAAATCCAATTTTGAATTATGAACTGGAAAACAGAGTAAGAACACAGAAGGTAGATTGCTGTGGGAAGAATTTCAAATAATTTTAGTGAGAAAAAAATGCATTTTTTTATTTCAGGATCATTCTAATAATTTAAGCCATTTTCAAAAATATACATTTAAGATTAATTAATGATTTCTAAAATTAACCAGTGTCACAAGGTTCATAGCTAAGTTCAGATGCTTTCAGAAGATTTTAAAAAGCACAGTTTTTTAAATGTAGGGTGGTTTGAATCAATTCAATTGAGTAAAAAACAGGTATAAGTTATTACTAAGTTAGGTATAAACGACCTGTTTATTGTTATAATTATGTTAAAATATCTTTATGATCTCATATACCATGTAATTTTAATACCCCTGCATCCTTAATATAATTATTCTTAGAAATCCCCTGTCAAGCAGGAAATTATTATTGACTTCAATTCAGACCTTGGGAACTGATGTCCAGAAAGTTTAAAGGTATGCCTAGGTGGATATATACTGTTGACCAAACTCAGTCGCTGAATGCTAACATATGAAATATGGGGGTTTATTTTATATGTTTGAGTATGATAGGCCTTTCTACTGTGTCACAGATGTACTGTTTCTCAGCTAAGAAGCAGCATCCGGCAGAAGATGACAACTGGCTTCTTAAATTGTTGCTAAGTTGTGACTGTGCAGTCTTTCTTTGTTTATCCTGGGGCTAATTCCACTGAATGGGCACATATCATTAGTGGAAATTCACCTAAATACAAAAAGGATGATTGCATTTCAACAAGAATTGAACTTGTGTTTCATCAACTCCAGATAAAGACTATAATCACTAATGTATCTACAGCTGAATACTGTAATGTTTATTCTACATTTTGTAACTGGTGTTTATAGGATCAAATTCTCAACAGGCAATACAGTAATTCAACTCACTGGGGTTAGGTAGATCTGCAAACTGAAAAACTAACCAATTAAGTGCTGTAGTTATCTCTTTATTTATTATCGAAGTAAAAAAAATCAACTTTCATCTCCTGGTCTGAGAAACAACTAGGGGACTTTGCAGTACTTTGGAGAAAGTTTTATACCAGCACTTCAACAGTAGAAGATGTTAAATTTCAAATTCAAGTTTTCAATTTCTCTATATTGTTTTTCATGTCCTTATTGCATGCTTTTTTTTTTGTTGCCCCAAGTTCTGATTATACTTGGAAATTATTAAATTTGTTTTGAAATAAAATTTCAGTTAGTGATGAAAAACAAAGTTTAAAAAAACTGAGCATCAATCATATTTGCAATCAGTCCAAATTAGATTTTTCAGTTTTTGTTTTTAGAAGTAAAATTAATCATGCAAATAATAGCAAACTGTACCAGATCTCCTTATTTAACACCCTCTAGCTGTCCCTAGGCAGCATGCATCTTATCTCTGCAGGGTCTCTCTGAAGAATCTGTCCATTTCCTGTTCGCTCGTCAAGTAGATACTATGACACTTACTTACCATCTCCTGCAGCTCCTTCCCCAAGTGCTTCAGCCAGAGTGCCTCCTTCTTGCGAGGCCATTGGTGCCAACCCAGCCTCAGAGAGAAGCAGCAGGCACTCCAGGCAGCATGAGACACGCATGGCTATATCCTTCTTCCGTCCTGAATCAGATCAGTCATGTCTTCTAATGTGCCAGAGCAATTGCTCCAGCTGGTGCTTTGTTCCACATCACTGTGATTACGCTGACTCTATCAATCCCACACCAGTAAGAAATAGAGTAGAAAGTGTCTCTATTCACATTTTGGAAGCTTTGGTACATCCAAGAAGGATGCACAATTCCTAGGGCTGCAGTCAAAGAACAGGAGATTTATTACTAGGACCTTTGCCGAAACAGAGAACAGCTCTGGGTTCTGCTTTTTTTCTCATGACTGCTTACTTAAAAGTTACCAAATCAAATTTATAAATGGTACTGAGAGCATCGCCTTGAAAGGATGCTTAGGTATATATATTTATTTTCTTACATTTTTTTATGCAAAGATGGTGCACGCAACCATCTTTGGGCCTTCTGCCATATACTGTGACAGTATAGTGATATTCATCATGGTTATTTTAAAACTGTTTTTATTTATCTTCCTGATAGTATATACTACATTATTCTGGTGTAATTTCTTCTCACTTTTTTATTTTCTTGAGAGAAAGTATATCCACTTTTAAACTGTTAATACTGCTATTGGTTTCAAATTGATGTCTTGCCTAACCTTGTATTGTGAAGCAATAACATCTGAATTGCGTTCATAAGTGCTACCAGATCAATAGTGAAATGTTTGTTGCAGTTAGAAATGCTTTGGAGCTACGGCAGAAGACACTCTTTTTTATCATAAAAACTTTCACTTTATGCCTCCCAACTATATAACCTGTTAGCAAGTAGCTCACCCAGGGGTTAACTAAACACATTTTACTTAGACCTTAGAACATGAAGCTCCACAGAATAGAGATGACATCATTGCCCTCTCTCTTCTTATAGACACTTTAAAACATTCTTCTGTTACTTAGGTCTGCCACTTACAAAAATTTTCCCCAATGACATTTGTAAAGGGTCTCTTGAGTTGTCACCAAAGTGTAATGTTTCAATGTATTTAGTACAATTAATGCAAATAATTGTAAAACAAGTAGAATGAAACAGAACTTGTCTATTTTAGCAAGGCTATGAGCAAAGGTGCTTTACTATGTCAGTAAACAACTCAGAGAGAGATTGTAAGAGAAATGTGGAAGAAATATGAAATTTGGGCACATACATAAAAAGGCTGTTTTTATCTGAACCGTGAAATGGAATATTTTCATGTCTGCTGTCATGAAGTGGTGAGAAGGAAAATAATATAGTCCTGGCAATAAAAGTCAGGACTGTCTTATTTATGCTTCATCTTACAGAATATATTTAAAAATAAAAACATAACAAGACAAGACCCTCGTTCTTGTGAACATGTTTGTTGGTTACTCAAAAATTTCAATTGTGTTGCAAAACTGTGTTTGCAGTGGGGTTAATTAAGGGACCTACTGATGTGAAATTTCACAAAATTTTAGAAAGTTGCTTATGGCATCTAAAATAGTTTTTAAAACATAGCTTTTCTTTTGAAATGTCTCTAAATTTATAGCACATTAAGAACATTTTTAAAATGGGTTATGCCTGAATTTCTTCCTTTCTAAGTTTTCATTGACAACCTATCTTTAAAAATGTCTACCTACACAAAACTTGGTGGAGGTATAGATTATGAGGTCTGATGTGACAAACAGTTTAAGAGAGGATTCTCAGTTTCCTTTATTATAAAATAAAAACTAATGTGAAAGGCAGTATATAACGAAGAAAAGATATTCTTGGCAGCTGACACATTTTACAGACAAAGGAAATACAATTTCAGCTCTGTCTTTTCTGGTTTCAGATGTTATCTAAGAATTTAACAATTAAAAAATATAAGCAGAAAGCTATGACAAAGCTGACATGCTTAATTTGTCATTTATCCAGTAGGAGAAAACAAAGAAAAATGATAGTGGTTTCCTTTTTGACAGAAAAAGAGAATGCATGGGTCTTGTGAGTGTGGTCAGTAATAAATCACCTAATAATATGCTGATAAATTATATGTAAATATGCTTAGATAAGAAAAAATGAATTTTGATCACTCAGACGGGGATTGAGCCCCAGATTTTATACAACTAGACAGAATAAGGCATTTAAGCAGATGCGTATTGAAAGTTATCATGTTCAATGGAGGCCCAGTCAGTACAGCTAATAGGGTTCTGTTCAGCAGGCTAAAAATAGGCCTGAGTACCATTTGAGACTTTGTAAGATATACAGAGTATTTGCATGGTGCTGGAAGATGTGACACAGGATCTACAGGGTACCTTTGTCCTTCAAAATTAGCAACTAGATGCCTGGAGGATGCTGCAGGGCATTTCAAATAGCACTGGACAACCTTATAGGTAACTAAGACAAGATCCACTCAGTGTACTGACTAGGTTCTTATTGTCTATGACTGAAGCTTATTCACTCAGCAAACACGTAGACACCTAAAATTAAATATCTGTAACATAAGGCTTAATAGCAAATTTAGAGCTAAAAAGCCCTGATCTAATAGATTATCCCCAGAATATAATGGGAGTTTAGCTCAGAGGTAAATCATATTTTGGTGCGTAAATTTGATGAATTGAATCCCACCTTTAAATCTGAATGTATCAGCTCAGAGACACTTCTAGACACCGGAAATAGCTTAGATGAGTTGTATAGCAGAAATCTTTACTTCTGTTCATTATCTATAAGGAAGCCCACATGTCAAACTCAGATAGATGCAACTATATGGAAGACATTTACAGGTAGTCCTTATTCTTAGGGTTCATTTTATCTGACCAAGAATAGATGGCTGGTGGAAACTGACCTATTCTAGATCTTCCCACTGACTCTGGTTGCAAATCAGAAGGGTAGACGTAGTCTTAAATTCCTGTGAGACCCTTGTCAGTGTTCTCTGAATGTTTTGAGATCTCAGGATATTGCAAGTGGCACTAGATGTCTATATTTAGGCAATGAAACTGTTCCTATAATCACAAGACATGATTACATTTAAATAGATGTTAAATTTCATTATTTTGGGACTAATATTTTTAGCCACGTTTCCTTAGAATTTTAGGTATAGTTTCTATTGCTAGGTATTCTGCACCAATATGAAGTTTAGCACCAGTTCCCAGGTCTCTCTTATTGCACCCAAACAGGTCAAGAAACTCAATGTGATGCAGCAATTACTTAGAGAAGTGTCCCCTATATTCTAGAAAAAGAGGAACACATACTACATGTTCCTGTGGATTTTGATTCATTTACATCATGCTGTTCAACTCTGCAGTAGCTTAAATCATTAAAACACTACCTGCCCATCCTGCTCTGCAAGGAAGCACAATTAGTAACTAATTTGACATGAGACTGAAAAAGGGATTTTTCTACTGTCTTTCTTTCAAGGTGATATCAGTGTTGTTCCATGTTTCTTGCATTTGTTTTTTTTCTTTCTTGATACATGATCGTTCATCAGATAATTTGTTCTCTGTGAACAACATACTTTATTTAGACTGATTTTGAATCTGCATAGTTTCATTTTCTACACTGGTCTCCCATTGTTATCAGATAACACACAAAACTTCATCTCACTTTCACAGCTGGCAACAAAATCTATAAATTTCAGAAGCATATATTAGAAATACATGTAGGACATTTAGCTTCTTGCACATTTAGAAAACATTTGTGTTGAAAATAATGTGGTGAATCTTTACATAGATAAAGGATGCTTTTCACAAAAATAATGTAATTTCCTTTCTAATACTTTTAAACAGCATTTGTTACACACCAAGGGAGATTCACTGCCAGGTGCTTCCGTGAATACTTCTGGTGAGCTCAAAAATTGACTCTCAGAGATGTGGGCAAGGAAATCACCATAGAGAGAATGAACAGTGTGGCTAACTCACCATGACATTTAAAATTTCAAATAGTGACAAACTATGTTAGCAGGCACCCAGTGTGGGACTTGAATGTCATCAAGTACAGGATACACTAACATAATATTTACTGGAAATAAACAAAGATGTGAGATTTGATCCGATTAGAGGTGTCACTGGTGGGGAACCCAGGGTCTTGTGTTGCTTCTCAGGTGTTGATTTCTGTGTTACAGGGTCAACCTTTTCTCAGTTTCTTGCCTGACAGCTCTTCACTACCTTGTTTTGGAGCTTGTAATAGCTTTGAATAACAATGCCTCCCATTGATTATGTAAAGCCTATTTGTGACTTGTGATCTGCTGCAAAAGCTGTTTAGAAATCTCTGTAAAACAGAGATGAGAAGAGAGGAGGGGAAGCAGGAGAGGAAAAAGGAGAATCAGAAAGACAAGACAAGAAAAAAAGGAAGGTTGATTAATGACTTAAACCTAATTCTTTCAATGAGATGATTTCAAAGCCCTTTACTGTTTAATTCAGAATAGAAACTCAATTTGTATTGAAAGAGACTGTCATAGACCACACCCTACTGATCATCCAGAGGTTGTTTTCCTCCAGCTGTCCTAGGAGAAGATACATTTCTTCCATTTTGTATAAATAACTAATTATGAATTGAACTAGAAAGGGATAGACATTATGTGAAGAATTCAGCCCACTTACTTTTTATCTCCCTTCAATTTAAGCAAAATGTGTTGTCTTAGGTTTTCTATTATCTGTGGGTTCCTGATCTTTGATGGATATAATATTTTTCAGTCTTGCTAAGCAAAATTGTCTAGGTACCTAATCACAGTTTCCTAGACATTCCTTTTTAAGTCAGTGGATGACTAAGAGCAACTTCGATTCAAAGATAGACCAGAAGAGACAAAATTCTGTTTTAATTCCTGGAAAAACTAATCCATTAGATATGCTTAAGCCATGCCTTAAATTAATGATAGTATTAAATTCAGTGCATCAAACTGTCAGACACTTACATGCAGTTGCTAAAGAATTTAAGTACTCCCACATGAAACAGAACTGTTACAGTTCCTCTTCCATACTCAGACATTTAAATTCATTATTTCACTTATTAAAGGGTATCCTAGCTAAATTATAGAACATATTTGGAAGCATTTATATTTCCATCCTTCCTACTGAAGCGAAGAATGCAAGTCAATACTGTGAGAAAGATTCCTACCTCTGTGCCCTACAGAAAGAACCAAATTACCGGTGCATAATTATGGGTTGTACATTTTACTTCAGACAGTGTTTATGGGCTGGAAGCTGAGTGGGCTGGGGACTTGGTAAGAGGACATAGAATAGGCTAGCATACTCATTGCTTTCTTCACCTAATTCTTTACTATAGGAAAATCTGTTGACTATAGAAATCCCAGGTCTCTGAGACCAGTGGGAGAGTCTGGTGCAAGTAAGACTTACCCATCAGAAGAGAAAATTAGGGAATCTGAACAAAATGGAAAAAAAACAAGGCCATCCACAGATACATCCACAGGTGCTGAGGGAGCTAGCCTCCACACTGCAAGGAGCCACTGATAATCTCTGAAAGGTCGTGGCAACTTGGGGAGGTTCCTGAGTACTGGAATGAAACAAATATCTCTCCTGTCTTCGACAACGGCAATAAAAATTATCCAAGACACTCGATCCTTGAGAGGATGAAGTACATAATTCTAAAAACAATTTTGAAGGAAATTAAGGCCAACAAGGTGATTGGGATTAGTCAACATGTATTTACAAATGGAAAACCATACTTGACCAATCTTATCAGCCTTTTACCATGAAATGACTACTTAATGCATGAAGGAAGAGTAATGAGCGTCATTTGTCTCAAATCAAGAAAAAAATTTTAAACTGTCACCCATAACATCTTCATAGACAAACTGAAGAACTACCTGCTAGGTAAGCAGGTTGTGAGGTGGACTGAAAACTGGCTGAACTACTGGGGTCAAAAGGTGGTGATCAACAGCATGAAGTCTATCAGGAGTCAGTTGCTAGTGATGTACCTCAAGGTCCACAGTGGGGACAATACCTTTTATATTTTCATTGAGGACCCACATGATGGGACAGAGTGCATGCTCAGCAAGTTTGCAGATGATACAAAACTGGGAGAAGGGGTTGATACACCAAATGTTTTTGTTGCCATTCAGAAGGTCCTTGACAGGCTTAGGAAATGGGCAGAAGGGACTCTCATGAAAGTTCAGCAAAGGAAACTGCAAAGTCTTAGCCCTTATGGGAATAACCCCATGCACCACTATGAGCCAGGGCTGACGAGCTGAAAAGCAGCCATTCACAGAAGTTTCTGGTCGGCAATGTGTCCTTTCAGCAAAGGAGGCCAACATCATCGTTTTCTGAGTAAGGAAAAGCATTTACAATAGGTCAAGGGAGCTGATCCTTCCCCACTGCTTAGCATTGGTAAAATACATCCAGATTGCTGGATCCAGGTCTGGGCAGCCAAGTACAAAAAAGGCCTGGACATACTGCAGCATGTTGACCACTCCACACAGCTTGGTGTCATCAGCAAACTTGCTGAGGGCGCACGTCATCCCAACATTCATGTTGCCAACAAAGATGTTAAATAGTACCTGTCTCAGCACCGACACCTGAGGAACACCACTTGTCACTGCTTGCCACTTGGACATGGAGCTGTTGACCACAACAGTTTGGGTGTGACCCTCCAGACAGTTTCCTATGTACTGAGTGGTCCATCTGTCAAATCCACGTCCCTCCAATTTAGAGACCAGAATGTTGTGTGGGACAGTGTCAAATGCTTTGCATAAGTCCAGGTAGATGACATCTGTTGCTCTCCCCTTATCCACCAAGGCTGTAACGCCATCATAGAGGGCCACCAGATTTGTCAGGCATGATTTGCCCTCAGTGAAGTCATGCTGGCTGCCACCAATCACCTCCTTATTTACCATGTGCCTTAGCAGAGTTTCCAGGAGGATCTGTTCCATGATCTTGGTGGGCACAGAGGTGAGACTGACTGGTCTTTAGTTCTCTGGGAAATTTAATTTAAGAATGTAAAAAGAAAAGCAAATACTAGTGTTATTAGCTAAACTACCTAGTCTATTTTTCATAACTTCATGAATGCATAGGGAGTTTCAGAAAACAGTAGAAGGCTGAAAATGGGAATAGATTTTCAAAGTGGAAGTCTGGAAAATCAGAACTCTTTTAATATGGCACATATCTCTGAATAGAATAAAATGAATTTTAACATGCTTTCAGAGTACAATGGTATTGGTAAATCATGCCATTACTAAAACTTGCTACCTGGAGGACTGTGATATTTTTCATCTTGAGAACATTTATAATGTGTCTTGGACATAGTTTCATCAGCTTAATGTGCTGAACATGAAGTTACCAATCTTCCTTATTAAAGCCTTTGTATTGTCACTTTTCCTACCATCCTTTCTGCCCTTACAGTCTTGATATCATCTCCAGTTTCTTTCTCACCTCTCTAGACATGTTATCCTTCACTAGGTTTCATAACTCTTCTTCTTTTAAGAACTTAAAAGCCTTGTCACATTTTTTTTAATTGTTGAAGGTTATCCTTAAAAAAAGATGGCATACTTCAAAAGAATGGCACTTTGTGCTATTCTTCGGTAACTCACTCCAATCCAGTTTCTTGACAACACATTCCTTCTCATCAATCTGTAATAAAGTGTAAATGAAAATGTACTGTATGCTATAAGATTATTTGGGAAACCGAAACTTTGTGTATCAGTTCCCTGAGTAAGTCTGCTCTGCTGAGGTCCAAATTCCTTGCCACTTGCCATCTTCTCTTCCCTTAGGGTGTTCAAACTTTAACATCTCGTGGTCAGTGTAGTCACAGTTGCCATTCACTATCATTATAATGAACCAGCTCCTTTTTATTTATCAGCTGCAGGGCAAGCAGAGGAGCTCCTAAAGTTAGCTCATGCAGGATCTGCATTCAGCTACTCCTTATAGCCCTCGTCACCTTCTCTGCCTGTCTTTTCTAAAGACCTAGTATCCATACATCACAATAGTCCAGTTGTTCATGCTACCCTGCTATGTATGTACAATTCTGTGTAATTTCTTATTAACATCCAGTTCCTTGTTTCTTTCCCATACTCTACACATTAGAGCAAAGGCACTTCAGATGGATTTCTGCTCACTTCACTGTTTCAAGGCGAATGTAAGCATCTCCCCCATTGCCCTTTCCCACCCAGGTTCTCCTACTTATCTTCGGGCTTTGATCTCCTTTCTCTGATGAACCTTGCTTAAAGCTCTCCTCACTGTGTAAGCGAGAGGCAACTGTGTTCCCCCCCTTTATCAGGTGAACCCTGTTTCTCTTTAGCAGCCCTTATTCCTTGAAGTGGGTTCATGATTACAGGAGTCAAAGCGCTGAACATGACAACAACTGTGCAGCCGGGAGCTGACCTGCAGGATGCATACGTTTCTGTTTCCTTTCCCTTTAACAGTATGACTGAGAACATCCCCACCTGGGCTTTGTCCCTTTCAACTCATCCTAAGGGTCCCAAACTTCTAGCTCCCATGGTCCTGGGAATCTTTGTCCTACCCCTGCTCAAGCACAGCTTTTGAACATTCTTTCTTCTGTGTGACATGGGGATTAGACTGTGGACTGTGCCAGATCTCTGCAAGATCCTTTTGCTTTCCCACACATCTTCCTTGATGCTATGCAATCTGCTCACCTTCTCCCTAATCTCTTTCCTCTTGTGGCTTTGCTTGACCAGAGCATACCTCCTACAGGGGAAGCTACTGTCACTGCCAACTCCCACCTAAGAGAAGAGCATCAAGCTGACCCCGCAGCCCAAAAGTCAGTGACGACATCCCCCTTGGAAATCCCTCTTGGGTCGATGCCTCTGTTAATCTACATGTTACATGAATTGGGCTGTGTCCTTTTGTATCACTGTGCTGAGCTGACTGGTAGTCTCAAGCAGCTTATCTGGGCCTTTGGTGTTACTCCATTTATACCAACTGTTGTATGGACTACCTAGCTCTTTTTCACATGACGTATTTATAGTGCTTCTGGCTTGCTGGCATTCCCCACTAGCAGTTTCCAATAAGAAACTGCACACAAATCTTCTCTGTCTGTTCTCAGAGTGTTCATGCTTGGCAGTCAACTGCCTTTCTTGGCAGTCACTATCATTTGGTTCCCTGTTTCTTGGTGAGTAGACTGTTGTGATTTTCATCTGGAGAAATAGTGGACTCTCGTAATTTTCACCTGGCGAAAAACAAATCAAATTTTCTTTTTTTCTCCTTTTTTTTTCCTCCCACTTGCATACATTCATGTGGAATATAGGTACAGGGCTCTAGTAATACAAGGGGATGTGTCTGTATTGAAAGATGTCTCAAAGATTAATTAATGGTATGACAATGACTATGTTTTTGCATAAGAATTTTCTATGTCTTATTTTTTGTTGTTGACTTTGATTGCTTAAAGTCATGGTTTACAACACATTTTCCATTTAATAACCCAGATTACCATTACATGAAACATATGACACTATTCTGAAAAGATTAATCCTACTTTTACCATTCTAGTCTCTTGATATTCTACTCTAGGCTTATTTCAGTATTTCAGAATCTATGAGATTATGGAACATGATGGTGTAGTGTGTAACCCTACATGATCAGGAGTTAATTGGTATTTAAAAGCTTTAATTCCAATAACCTGATAATGGTTTGAAGCTTATTTTAACAGCAGAATACAAAGAGAACAGCAGAATGGGAGCTTTATGAGCGTACAAGTGAGATGCAGGAATTTAGACCTAAGATATTTACATAGCTGAATATGCTTTAGTGTGGGGCTCTGTTTTCATGAAGTAGATTATTTGCCACCCTTAAGAACAGTGAACCTGTATTCTTCTATAAGTACCATGGGAAAATAGTACTCAGGGAGATCAAAATTTAGTCTGAATTAAGCTTTAATATCAGTAAGTGAAAGGAGTAAGTAACAGTTACCCAGCCATCAAGAGAAGCGATGCCTAGAAGTCCCTGTCTGACATTGACTCAGGATGATACGTAGTTTCTGTCTCAAATGGGAGAGATCATTCATACCTTTTTACCTCCTGTAGCAATGTTCATTTGAATCACCTGATGTTAGATTTACATTCAGCTTTGTTTATTACTGATTAAACATTTGATTAAACTCATTTAAATATTTATGTCCCTGACTTTTATGAAGCAATTTCTTCAGACTGAACGAGCCATTTTCAATCCATGGAAACTAATTTCCAGTCTGTTGATTTGTTTTTATAGAAAGAAATTTTGAGTACCAATGTGCAGCTATGTAAAAATTATGACCCTTTTCTTGATGGTCATAGAATACTACTGAATGCTTAAAATTATATATACTATAATTTATATTGCAGTGCTTTTTGTTACAGCTAGTGGCTAATAAAAATCCCACTGGGCAGTAATATTATACTCTAAGTACTGTAGTTATTCTGATTTTCTAGTTCACTGGCTTGATGTTTACTATCTTCTCTGTGAGTAAGTATATAAAGTATACTCAAAGTCCATGAAAAACACCACGCATTTTAAACAAATGAGCTTTAAGACAAATGACTTATTTCCCTTGTGGAGGAATTATAATTATATATTTCAAATAGAGAAAGTGGATTTTTTTTTTTTAATGCAAGCCACATATTTTGATTTCTTTAAACAGGCTTGCTTCCCTCAGTGAAGTCTTATCTAATTGAAAATTTCTGTAAATAAATAAACTGCATCCTTCCCTGAGTACTCTGTGCAATCTATTGTATTATATAAAATCTAATAAAAATGTCCAAAAAATGTAAATAAATTCTACAAAAACATTCCATAATATGTAAACAGAACACTGAACCAGACATTACCAATTGCATATATGTAGCTAGCAATACATAACCTCAGCTGGAGGTAGGATACATATTCCTGGGCTCAAAGGACTTATGGATAGAAGAATCAAAGAAACACATGCATTCCACAAGCTTTGTTGTCATTACATATGGTTGACCATGGAATCTTACCCACTGTAATGAAAACAAAGTAGCATCTAACAAATTTGTCTAGCATGGATGCCATCCAGTAACTATGCTCTGAGCCACACTGATGACTCAGGATCAGATTGTAGGTAGAGCCAGATGTGATTTTTCTCTACTAAGTATCTTTAAAAAGATTCCAAGTTCTAAAATTTTATTTTCATTCAGAAAAATGTGTTCTGAAATGAACTGTATCTCATGAAACAAAATGTTCTTTGATAAACCTCAGTTTTAAGATCCTTGACGCAATTAATTTGGCTAAATTCTTAATAGGTTTTCACATATGATGGGATACTTCCTCTTAATGGATGTAAAGAGTAGCTGCCTCCTCCAGTTGCTTGTGCTGGACTCACTCCTGCCTGGATATTGGAGCCCAGCCCAAAGCTCAGGGACCCTGGGTCGCTGCCCAGGCTGAGGGACACAGCTGCCACTTTCCCATTTGCACGTTCAACCAATAGTGAACTCTCCAGGTTCACAACCAGACACACATTCATGGATCCTCAAGTACCAGCACAGACCTTCTGTCTGCTAGGCACCCCTTCCCACATCCTGTGCCACTCCTCAGGTCTACTGTCCAGCTGGTCCAGCTCAGTTCTCTCTGCAAATGTGCAGCACTCGCACACTCATCCCATGGGCCCCCAACACTCATAGGTCTCCTCCAAATAGCAGCATAGCTCCTGCACCCTTGTTGAGACCCAAGGGCCTCCTAATCATCAGTGAGTATAGCTTAAATTTTTGCTTTGCCCACACACACACACAGTTTGGGGAAGGTACAGACACTTGCCCTCCAGCAGCTGGCACCAGGCACATGGGGTGTGACCCACAATCCTGCTTCAGTGGCCGGTGCTGAGCCTCCTACTCACCTCACTCACCCCAGTCTCCTCAGTAGCTAGTTTTCAGGACACACATCATTCCTGTCCCAGTTGTGGGGGGTTAAAGATTCCAACTCACTCCGGCTGCTGATGCTGAGACCTCACTGGCTCCAGTAGCTGACATCATGGGCCAGGGGCACACACACTCCCAGTCTGACTCCAGTAGCTGGCACCAGATTTCACTGACACATGCACTGGTTTCACCAGCAGCTCATACTAAGTCCTTGCAGCCCACACACACACAGATGGGGCAGAAAGTGAGATTATGTAGAGAGTTAAGAAAAGATTTAATAAGCTATAAGAAGACAGGACAGACTGCAGTGGTCAGATGCAGGGCTCAGCTAGACAAGTGTACTGACCGGCTCTGTTTTACACACAGCTGGCCCCTTGTATACCCATTTCTACCTACTCACCTCTTTTTTTCCCCCTGCTCCCCCTTCTGCACATTGCCTCTTCAGTTGGCACAGTCCCACCAACCCCCTCCAACATCCTGTACCCCCAGGTTTGCATCCTCTTCCGTTCAAGGTGCCAGGTTGCCTGCAGTTTCGTGATAGCTTGTCAGTTAGTGTGACTGACCAGGTTTGTTTCTGGTTATTTGTTAATGATAACTGACCACATTTTATGTCTGTGTGTTTGTCTTTCTCCCTTTCCTTACCCTCCCAGCTGAAAAAATAAACATTTTCATGCCCCACATACTCTTACCAATTCATACCACTGACCAGGTTTGTTCTTATCATGACCTCCCTTAGCATGTGTTTGGCCAGCTGTGTCTCTGTATATTCTGGTTTGTGGCTCCTTTGATCAGATGTCCTCAAAGGAGCAGACATGGTTCTTCCCCATAACCTTACACTTCCAACTTCTTTTTAATATGAGACAATAAATTACAAGCATCAAAAAATCAAAACAAATGTTATTGTCATTAAGAATTCATGTTAAAAATCATAGTTCTACTTTAGAACTCTTCTTTTATATTAAATATATGATCAGACATAATAGCCACTCTTGAGTAAGAGTAAATGTAAGAAATTGTAAGGGCAAGAAAGTGTTGAGTTTCCCTATAGAGTCTTACAGTTGTAATAGCAGGACCCTCTAAGGATGAGCTTGGAGACAACTGATAAAGAACAGCACATGCTGAAAGTAGTGATTTGTAGCCGGAATAAAGTTCAGTATGGTTCTTTTATCCCACAGCTATATCCATTTACCTCATACTGCTTTTGTCACTGCTATAGTCTTGGAGTTGAGGAGCTAGTTCAATTCTGGAAAGAACTATGCTCAGAAAAACAGATATCCCTGTCTTGTCTTCTGATTGTGGGAATATATGGTACAAAATCTTCATACTACTCCACAAAGTACTCTAGGAATAGTAACAATTTGCCCAGCATAATTAATTTTAAGAAAACAGTAAGATCCCCAGCATGCAGTTATAGAATCACAGAGCCACAGAATGGTTAGAATTGGAAGGGACCTTAAAGATCATCAAGTTTGAATGCCCTTCCATAGGCAGGGACACCTTCTGCTAGACCAGGTTGCTCAGAGTCCCATCCAACCTGGCCTTGAACACTTCCATGGATAGGGCATCCATAACTTCTCTGGGCAACCTATTCCAGCATCTCATCACCCTCAGAGTAAAGAATTTCTTCCTAATATCTAATCTAAATCTGCTCTCTTTAAGTTTATAAATTTAAGACTTTCTCACAGAGCAGTCACTCAGTATTTCACCTCAGTTACTGTGTTCAAGAGGTGCAAAGACAAACCAGAAACTATTATTCATAAGCCAAATGGTTAAATGCAATCTCAATGACACTGGGTTTATATCCTACAGTATACGCCACATGCCATGGGTGTCAATATCTACTGTTACTCTGTCTCTTACTATTAATCTGTCTCCTCTTCTCTCATAAGAGATAATGATATCCTCACCTTTTCTATGAGAAACACTTTCTTTCCCTTTCATGGCTATAGATGAACTCTTCTGTCATTAACATATTTTTAAGTTAAACTCAGAACAAATTGTTCTCAGCTTGGATGCAATTTCACATTTGTTGCCGCTATTTCAACCCTAAAAATGGATTTGCGTGCCTGAAAGCTTCTCAGTTTTTCTGAATACACGTCTGGTCTAATCAAGTAGTATATATTTGCCTACAAACATTGTCTTATTTTATATATTGCAATACTGATATGCCCAATGGAGGCAGGAGGACTGATTTTCTACTGCCCTATAGCTTTAAGTGCAAATGTATTTCACTATTAAGTTTTTATAATATACTTTAGTCTCTTTATCCAAGGTGTTCAGTATCTTTAGTCACTGGTATATTGATCTGGATGAGAGAAAAAAAACTTTAGAATGCCATCAAATAACATCAAATACACTTTAAGTGTAAATTAATTGAAAATCAGCTTTGTGATTTTTTGTGAAAACCCTGCTAATTACAGCCAGAAAGTATGAATTAAGAAAACCAGTTTCTTTTCTTTCATATCTGTTCTTGAGTTGCTACATGACTATAAGCAATTTAGAGTTTCTTGGGCTTCTTATATTTAATACTCATCTGGGAAATAAAGGGTGATAAAATAAAATGATATTCACTTACATTTCAATATTCAAGGGACACTTCTAACATGTTTGTAAAACACTTTGAGAGACTTCATCATAAATTTCATTTATATTGGCATATATTTTTCTTTACATATACTTATATCTATATGCAGATTTAAATTTTGTTCAACTGTGAGAAGTGTTCTTATAGCTCACCTATAAGACCCTCCCTTGATTTTAGAACATGCAGTGCTATGTTCAGAGGCATTCATTTTCACCTATTTAAACAAGTCACCTACTATAATGAATTCACTTTAAATTAGAGCTTCATTGAAGGGTGCTGATTACGTCTGAATAAAGCAGCAGGGTGAGTTCAGAAGGTTCCTACAGAGTGGGAATTAAAGATAGAAGACAGAGAAGCTCTGTGGGGCTTTAACCTTATCTAATTAAAACTCCCTCTGAAAACTGCTTAATTTGACCTTCAATTTTATTTCAGGTAAAATAAAACAATTTCTGTTTTCTGAACCAAGGAATTAAAAACAAACAAAAGACCCCAAAACCACAAACAAACAAAAAACAAAAAAAAAGAAGAGAAAAGGCTTGTTTGGCATTTTACTCAATCCCCATAAGCATTTAGCACCAAATTTCTTGTGCTAGGTTTCTATCAACATTTAAAAAGGAATAATTAAGCCAATTGCTGTAAAAACAACATTATATTGTTTGTGAGCAAAGCTCACAGTTAATTGAAGGAGTTGGTTATAATAAAAAGTCACAAACACCACCATATCAGAAAAAAAATTGTTGTCTTGTTTTCATTGTTCCTGTTCTGTGCTTTAATTATAAGTACACTAACTGAGTTGATCAAGCATATCTTATAGAGACAGTTCTCCTTGCAGTAGCTTAAGTAGACTTTTTTTCCAACTGCTACCTGTTATTGTCTTAGAGAATTTCTGTCCATCAACATATTTCACAGTAAGTTAGAAACTTGGGAACTCCTTTGCAGAGATGCAAAAATTTTAATCATGTCATTTGCAATTTGCATAAGGTTACTAATCACAGAGATGAAAGAACACCTTTCTCTAAAGAAGTTTTACTAAGGAAACCAGTCTAATAATTTTTTATTCTAAAAATGTAACCTACTGTAGGACTACTGGTGAGAAGTGAGAGAATAAGTAATACGTGAACAAGGAAAGTTTTTATGTACAATTAAGTTGCCTACCTGCTCATCAGTTAATGACTGAAGTTATTCTTCACATCACTGGAAATACAGCTTAAAATGTTGGGGCAGCTCACTGGAATCGGAGGAACTGGGCCTGGAAAAATCTCTCAGCCAATGGTTTCAGTCCCCTATTATTATGAACAGTAGTGATACATGTCTTAATCTCTTCTAGAAAAATACATGTCCTTAACAAGCTCTTTGTAAAATTTTTTGGAAGGTTGTTTCATCACTTTTAGGGGTAAAAACCTTCTTTTCATTTCTGATAAATTCCTGTTGCTCAAGGATAAATGTGGTCCTTCTATATATTATTCCAGCAAGTGTTTTGTTTTCCTCTGAAAAACTGTTCATATTATAAGCAAACAAATCTCTTTGTGTCTTTGACACAACTCATACAAATACACACGTACACAACTTTTTTTTTTTTCTTTTTTATTATTTTATTTGATCAAGAGTGCTTTTTGGTCCGTCTCCATAGCTTCAGACTTTGATAAAATATGTGTCTTAATCCAAGCTGACCACATAGTCTCCCTTTGCAGTCAGAGGAGAAATAAGTGCATCTGAAGTGTTATTCATGTGTGTTGGATTACAGTAAGAAGAATCTTCTGCTGGAGGTGTCTATTTCTCTCCACTAAAAGCAAGGTTATTACTACTTAAGCTTCAGACAGCTCACTTTTAGAAACCTAAATCAAGGTAACCCAAAGTACCGCTAACTTTCATTACAGACACTGAAGAGCTAAGTTCACTGCAACAAAAGATTAAATTTGAGAAGTAATTGAATAGATTGGTGCATTTGCACTTAAGTTGTAATTTCAGTCTTTACCTGATTCCACAGTTAGTAAACATTTAATGAGCAATTAAAACATTTGATGAGCAAGTTTTGTTGGTTATGTTTTTGTTTGTTTTATTATAATTATGCATAGATGATCTTGATCCAGTACTACAAATTATATACAGGTGATAACAAATTAGATTGTTTTTAAAAAGGATGAAAAACATAAGTTTATATCCCATTATTTCTTGGTATTTTGATGCTAAAGTCCTTCTAATGAATCCTGTGATCTGTTGTCCAAGGAGTCATAATTCCTGAGCACTAAAAGTATTTTGTCTAAATAATACTTTCTTATAATTGTAAAATCTTTTCAAATACTGATATACTGCTATAATGAATATCACATAAGTAACAGAAAAAAAGAGTTCATATCAGGATATAGAAATAAGATAGATACTGAACACAGGGAAATTATTTCTTGTCGTTGATTTTGAGTTGCTGGTTTGAGTGGTAGGTACAGCAAACGAACGTTTCAATGCCTTTTAATATTACTAGTCAGAGAATTTGTCTTTTCATTCAGGTAGCAGCACTTAAGTAGTGTGCATCCTTACAGAAGTCTTCACATAAGAACTCTAAAATATATTTTTACATTCTTTACAGTACTTAAAAATTAAATATAAACTAAACTGAGGTTTATTTTTTTGGTGTTGGGGTTTTTTGGGTGTTTTTTTTTGGAAGATTGGTATGTTTTCTGCAGGTTTGGGTTTTCTTCTGACAGCTATTTTTTTGTGCTTTGCCTTTTATTTTCTCAATGGATTGGTTAGAAGAAGGAATAGGCCACAGTATCCCTTTTTTGCTGGAGACCTGCAACCTTAAGTTTTATTATAAACCGATTTCAAACTGTCCTAAAATGTGTTTACGTTCATCACTAAATCTAAGATCACACAGAATAATAAAAATACCTAGTGGTCATGCAGTTCACATATTATACTCTCAGAAGTGCAAATTCTGTGACATTGCCACTAACACTGAATATGATTTATTATTCTGCACTGTGAAGTAACCCAAGTTTTTAATCCCTTTTATGTAACAAATTCGCTAAATAGAATGAGAGAATAATAAAGTGAAATTTTGGTTTAAGTGTTTTAAAAAACTTTGCTTCTTACATAAAAACTTCAGAGCATGGCTTGAGAAAAATTAATCTTTAAGGAAAACTATGAAAGACATTAATTACATGTAATATGATAAAACATACTATGAGCTATAGGTATAAACAGATTAATTTATTCTTCTCTTCCATGTAGTTTTCCTTTTTATTATCACATTTTATTTCAAAATTAGGTTAATATTACCTTTTTCTTTCTGTATTTTGTTGCACCTAATTTCCCTATACCCTTTCTTCCTCTTTTTGTCCTTTGGTATACATCCTTTCACTGAGGCAAATACAACAAAAATATATTTATTAATATATTTTCTAAATATTAATTCTTAGTGATCTATGATCTAGCTCTATAACAGGCAGACACACTACTGTTTCAAATAATCTAAGTTAATTAGGATCACAGTAATACAAGTTTTTAACTGCTAGCTATCACTCACATAGTTAAGAAGTCTGTGCCTTTCAACCTATTTTCTTTGCAGATCTATAGTGTGTTCCTTATAAGACAGTTTCATACACTTCAGTGAAGCACAGGTTACTGACATCATGACAGAGATAAGGAGCAATGCTAGTAACATAAATAAGGATGTCCAGTACCTCTGTGTTTAGAATATAAGAATTTCAAAATTTGAGATTTAAATTAAGGAGGAGATGGGAGCCAAAATGATATTGCAAAGAACACTTCACCCCCACCCCCCCC
>VZSZ01000226.1:30158-70324 GCA_013398815.1 Ibidorhyncha struthersii
AGATTTACAGTGCCTATAGCAGCCTTCAACATAGGGACAAAAATGTACTGACAAGGTGAGGAGACAATGTATCTGTGAGAAATGTTTGTGCACTGAAGTCAGAAGTTTCTTTTGATATCTGTTAAATAAATCAATAAGAAAGTACATGCTGTGGAACTGAATGTAATTCACGTTGCTTGTTACTGTTCAGGCAGTTAAAACGCAAGTTATAGTCTAGTCAACAATTTGCCATCAGTTCCAAAGAAAATTTGTGTTTAAATAAAATCTTTGTTTTCCTTCACCCGTAACTAATTATAGTTTGAAAAAGTTAGAAAAATTTTGCATGTCAGAGTCAGATGAAGTATGTTGCTGTATAGATTACAGGAATGAGATAAATCATGATTCTTTCTGCATTCACAAAAAAAAAAAATACAACATTAATTTTATGGAGATATGTTTTAATTGTTTTGTGTATACAAAAGTTGAGATAGTCAAAGGCACAAGACAGACTATGGTTATATAAACATATGATGTATTTCAAGTTACATGACCCTTGATCATTTCAAGGCTTTTTGACACCCTACTCACTGTTTTCCCTCTTCAACGTCCTTATTTAGTTGGGACAATTGCATGAAATCCAGGAAGTAAAGACTAATAAGCCCTTAAGATAAAGAAATTCTTAAAAATCTTTTCCAACACATCACAAGTCACAAATGTGCATTACAAAATCAATGGAAAACATTTTTATTCAAGGGAAGGGAAGGGAAGGGAAGGGAAGGGAAGGGAAGGGAAGGGAAGGGAAGGGAAGGGAAGGGAAGGGAAGGGAAGGGAAGGGAAGGGAAGGGAAGGGAAGGGAAGGGAAGGGAAGGGAAGGGAAGGGAAGGGAAGGGAAGGGAAGGGAAGGGAAGGGAAGGGAAGGGAAGGGAAGGGAAGGGAAGGGAAGGGAGAGGACTAGATGATTGTCCTAGGTCCCTTCCAAAGGAACTGTTCTGCTCTAACACAAGACCCTGGATTCCCCACTGGTGACACTTCAAATTAGATCAATTAGAAGGGACCTCCTGAGGTCATCCATTCCACCCAGCTACTGCTTATGCAACATCAGCTAGAACAAATTGCGCAGAACTGGTTTCAGTTGAGTTCTGATTCTCCACAGGTGAAGATTTGACAACCCTTCACGGCAACCTACTCCATTGTCTGCCCAACCTCACCGTAAAAAGATGTTTTCTTGTGTTTAGGTGGAATTTCATGTTAATTTGTGTCCACTGCTTGTTGTCCTTTGTCTGGGAACTATTGAGAAGAATCTGTCTCCTTCTTCATTCCTTCCTATCAGGCTTTTATACACATTGATAAGAACCCCCAGAGCCCTTTCCAGGCTACGTAATTTCAGCTTTCTCTGCCTCTCCTCATACAAGAGATGTTCCAATCCCTTAATATATTTGGACGTCATATCTGACTTGTCACCACTGACCTGCCCTCTCATTAATGGAGTGTGTCTGACTGGTTCTGACACTGACCTGACTGATCTTGTGGCTGTCCTCAGATCTGTGCTATCACTATAAACTTAGTTGATGATCAGAATTCTTCATTGAACCTGGTTGCTACCCCTGGGTCTGCTTTGCTCCCCCTCTGCTCAGGTACTGTAGAACAGTATCCTGGCTGTCAAGGCCCTCCTGGCATGTTATTGCACTCTACTCCCCATTCATTAGGGATCAGATGGCCCTCTCTGCTTTCTGACAATTTGTACCATTGTTCACAATGAATTTGAGTTCCTGCATATTGCAGTAGGTTTGCATATTCTCTCTGACACTCACATGAGTCTATTTATCAAAAAAAAAAAAAACAAAAACAAAAGAACAAACCTCAAAAAAACACAGAAATCTGAAAGCAGCAGTCTATGGTCATTGACTGAAGAGTTCTGAGATTCCTAAAGTTGCAGACACATTTAGAGCAGTCTGACCAACATCTGCTAAAACTTATGGTGTTCTTGGAAGAGGGCCACCTTGAACTAGCATCATGCTTCACAATTATTTTTTTTATTAGTTTCCCAGACAGGGATCTGTGATGAAGATATAATCCTGACACATAGTAATACAAAAAGTAAGGATGAAGCCTCCTGTGAATAGAACAAATTATTTAAAGAAGAAAATGGGTTTCAGAAAGGAAAGATAAATACATGCACAAAGGGAGGCTTTTCTGAAAACTAAATCACAGAATTTAAAGTTATTCCTACTGGCATCACCATGCAATCACAAGATTTAAAAGAACCCATTGAATGGCCATGTGTAAAGACTGAATGACTGAACTGACTGAATTCAGTAAAGACTGAATTAATGACTGAATAGTTCGTCCAGCTGAGGATGCAACAGGATGCTTTTTCAGGGTTATTTCCTGTTTTTACTGTAATCTGTCTTCTTAGACCATCTCATGTTGTGATGATTCTGCTTCAGTTCTTCTTCTGCCTCTGCTCTGTTCAGCTATGACTCTTCCTTGATGTCATGGACGGAGTGATGCACTTCACTCGTAAAGAGAGGCAGAGATACATTTATTGATATAAAACAGGGATTTAACAAAGTTTGATAGTAAATGCAACAGCAGTTTAACAAGATTTGATGGCAAGGCACACTTGGTTATTTAGTGCATAGAGGACAGGGCCAAACAGAATTGTCAGGGAGACCTGGTTGAGTCACGGTTCAGAAAGGATGCCCTTGCTTTCTAAATTCCTTCTCAGAGAGGAGTCAAGGTGCAGCTGAAACCAATCCTAGTCCCAGACTTGGTCAACATCTTATGTCTAAAGGATTATATATACACAGTCATCACTTAGCTAAGTTTTCAAAGTTTAGCATTCTATTAGTCACTTACTGAGGATCTGTTGTAGCAAGGAATCTCTCAACCTTGAGGAGTAATCTTGAGAAGCATCTCCAAGGGGAGATCCTGGCATGCAGCCTGCTGCCATGCAGGAGAGCTCAAAGGGCTCTTGTGCTGTTCACTATTTATGGTGGTAAGATGACTTACAGTCATATTTGCATATCAACCACAGTATCAGTACTATGGCTAGGTGGGTGCATTGCTCAAGTTAGCCCTTGGCCATTGTGTTGTTATCTGTCTCCTTGAAACCATGTTGAGCTGGATGCAGCCATCATGACTAGATGCATCTATTATGACCACCATGGGTGGTTATTTCTTGGGCAGGGTTAAGGGAGGTAAAGCTCAGATTGGTGGTGGAGCACACCCGTCACACTTTTTTTTTTTTTCTTCACACCCTAGCTCGTCTCTTTGGGTTCCCTGCTTTGTTCTCTCGTTACTCATCTTTTCTCTTGTCCTACTTTTATACTGAAAATGGCAAGTAAGGACAAGATTGGGACACTTGTACTGTTTGTGCTTATTTTAGTGCTGGTTGGTTGCCTCTGTGTGTGTGTGTTAATGCACACACCCTAGGGATACTTGCCCAGCCTTGCCCATTGACTGGACCTGGTGTCAGGGGATCATAGCAGCCTTGCTTTAACAGGCCAGGAAGGTGAATCACCATTGGTCCTGAAAATCACCATCCTCAGCTTACTTTTAACAAGGAGGACCATTGCATCACAAGTACTTCCGGAAGCCTCAAGAACAGGAAATAATTTACTAGAAGCCAACAAGAAAGTCACGAGTGAGAGCCTTGTGGGTGCAGGGGTAGGAAGGAAATGGTTCCAAATGGCTCCACATGACTCCAAGCTACCTTCAACCAGCCAAGACAACCTTTGCCCCGTGAGAGAGACCATCCTTGCCCCTGCCAGAGCTGTGACACCACAAGGGTCACAGTATCATGGAGGAGAACATCTGGAGGTGTTGTAGCTTCAAAATGGAAGTAAACTGGTTTAGTTAACCAGAAAGAGACCTCTCTCGTCAGTATATCACTAAGCAGTAGCTGAAGTACCTTGTACACAGGTGTACGTAGGGAAACAGAGCTCTGCTCATGCTTTGTAGTCCTCCATGTCAGTTCCTGAGGGTCCGACCAAACAACACAAATTAAATTTCAAATTGTTTTGTCTCGTCGGAAAGCATGAAGCCCAAACATGGGTAAGCATAAAGTTCCCATCAAGTAATTTTTACATTTCCATTCCTGAATCACAGAAAGAATTTAAGCATAGTAGAGCTTCCTTGGTTTTATTTTAAAATATAGCAACACCACTCCTTCAGCTGAAAATACATGCAGCGTTTATTGACTGCCAAAACAACAACTTCTACTGAATGTTCTAGCTAAGTTATACACCTTACACTAGATCTTCATCTCTGACTTCCCACACATTGCAAGTATTTTACAATGTAATGTATACGGCTCAACAACAAATAAAACAAGTGCTTTCTTAAAGGAAAAAAATAATAAAGCAATATCTTTATCTTTCCTGTGATCAGACATTAAGTTCTATTATTTTCATGCTGGGTAGCACTACACAGAAGTATTAAAACAAAATTGTTCATGTTTTCTATAACATCTGTGTTGGCTGTCCTTGAACTTTGTAACAATGGAATACATTCGTTTGCCTAATAATATCCCGGTGATGGATTTTCACATAATATTCTCTCCAAAAATAATTCCAGCACAACAATTTAAGAAAACAGGAAATCAAACTAACCAGGCATTAATGGACTGGTCACTGGCAATTCAACCTCACTGATTTCATACAAAAGTTCTTGTTACACTGGCAACACCCTTGTTTTGTCACAGGTAATGTAGCAAGGTCAAAAGCTCTGGTGGCTTGAACTTTGAACACTGTGTTTTTCAATTCCATCACAACATTGGCTCAAGATGCAGCAGCAAAATGTGTCCTTTTATAATTCATTTCACATATGACATGTTAAATCTCCAGAGGGAAAATTGTGACTAGTGTAGAAAATTAATATTATAAAAATTACAGTATGTATAAATTAAAACTTTAATAACAAATGAAGGACATCTTGAGTAAATGAATACAAACTCTCATTTTCCTTTCTAAATTTCAATAACTTTCAGTAAGTAACTGGGCACTGCCAGACTTAATAAATTACACAACCTGTGTTAAATTCATTTCACATCGGTAATTGTTTAAATGCATTTTTAACATCTATCATTTACAGACTATTTTAAATGGTGCACTGTCATATATTCTGATTTTTTTTTCCTCTCTTCCTTTCTTATGTTATTCCTACCTTTCCTTGGGATTAAATCATACTTCTTTTTTTTTTTTTTTTTCNAAAAGAAGTAACTTTCTGGGGGGAAAAAATGTATGATTCATATAATTTTCACTTTAATGGGATGCATTAAGCTCGTAAATGAAATTCTCAAACCAAAGAGATCTCACATGAACGCTCAGCATTTCTTCCAGCTGTCCTTTTTTATTAGGGATAAGATTGGCCCATGGTTCTCAGTAGAAAACAATTAACTACTTTTGCTATATAAGGGTGACACAAAAGCTGACACTTCAGCATGTTTTTTCTTTTCATTTTCTAATGAAAATTTCTGCATCAAAATATTTTTAGCTATCTATTAATCTCTTTTTACCATCTTCTTTTTATATCCCAAGGGTATCATCATGGCAACACACTGGGTCGAAGAGTACTCTTACTGCAGTGTGAGGTAAACAAAGTGTCATTAGCTCAGGTATTAGCAAACTGATTGCAGAGGAGATTCACATCGAAGTTTTCTGAACATATTCTACTGATTCATCTTAGTTTTCTTGGCTTTTCTTAGGGATTACTGTGTCAGTTGTGTGTTTTACCTGTTTTCATTTAAAGATGGATATATTTTTATTTTAATTTGCACAATAATATTTAAATATGAGGTTGTGAAATATCGTAGTCAACCTTAACTAAAGGTTTGTTTTTCTACAAGTTTTTACTTTCTTAACAGGTAGCCCTTATGCTTAAAATATATTTACTTGTTCTAAAGTCAGAGGTGATTTCACTGAAGCTTGAGCAAAGTTTTGCCTACTATATCTTTCACTACTTTCTCTATGCAATACTGGGGGCAGGGTGGCATTTGGGTTTTGTATTTTGACATCTACTTTCATGTCTTTCTTTTTCTTTTTTAAGAGAAAGAAAATGCCAAAGTTTGAAATGAAAATCTTTTCCAGACACAGTTATGGGAAGTGAAAAAATATTTCTGAGTACATACAGTGGCATCTGCCAAGATTTTCTGCAGTTTTAGAAAGCATTTTTTCCCTCAGAGATAACTACGCATCCTTTCTATCCAGACTGACTAGGCCCAAGGGGCTTTTTTAGGACAAGCTGCACAAGGAATACTGGAAATGTCTAAATGGAGCAAAATCTTTTTCAAAACCTGAAACTGAGGAACAAAAAGAAACATTACCAAAGGGATATATTAGAACCTTGATTTTAGGGCTTGATTTTTGTGGCGACTTAATAACTGTTAACTTAAATATGGGATATTTCTATCTGTGATTCTACTATTTCAGTGAATTTCTGTGCACAAGATATGTACACACTTCATTGCTAACTTGCATTTGGCAGGAACTGTTTCCAGTTTCAGGTGAAACCCTATGTATTCTCCCTAGCAAGGACCTGGTGAAGAAGTTACCTACTTAAGTTATATATGTTCTGTAGTGTAACTGCATTGTTGCATACAGTCGTGTACATCACCTTTTTGGAAAGGAAGGCAGAAATAGAAAAGAACATTAAATAAATAAAGAAGTGTGTGTAACCCTGTGGGCCAGAGATCAGAGGTAAAAGAGCTATTTGCTGCCATCTATTGATGAACTGGACAAAGAGATGGAAAGAGCAACCAGTTCTATACCAAACATCCCCTCTACCAGGATACAAATACTTGGCTGGTTTTGGAAATTTGCTCAGGATTTTCTAACGGGACCAATGAAATGTCATTACAATTTTTCTGTCACTGAAAACCAGTATGACTGTTCTCAGGGAGGTTAATTTTTGCTTAAAACTTCACAGTACCTTTAGGTAAAGAGAATCTACTGTGAAAAAGGAGATGGAAAACTCATTCATACCTTGTGGGAAGAATGCATCCTTGGTAGTGTAGGAGTAATGAAGTCACACGGAGCAGTAAAATCATATACACATTATGATCATACACATTATTAAACACCCCTTCTAGAAAAATTACAAAAAATGTATGTGTTACAAATACTGGGGAGAGATGGTGAGAGATTGCAACAACGAATAGCTGCAAAATTTGACTGAACACTTACAAAAAACTGTTTCCAACTTTTATGAAGGATTTTTCCTTGTTTTATGCAGATGTGTTGTTTATGTATAATCTTTGAAGGATTTTATCTTAGTTTTTTTTTTTTTTTTTTTAATTCTGCTCATACCCTTGCACATTCTGAACCCAAAATTTATTCTGACAGTCTGATCAGATTGGTTACACAAGAGGAAAATTCTTATTTATTTGTGTTTATTAGTTATAATAGATGAGAAAAATCAAGGTAATTTATTCATATTCATTTTCCATTTTATTCCATCTTGTTCTGGTGTTGCTTTTACTTTCTTTTGTTTTTCTTCTTTTTTTTTTTTTTAATAATGATAAATGTATTGTTTTCCTTATTGAGCTGTTTAAAACTGATCTTAAAGGCCACCTTTATACGGACATCTCTGAGGTATAAATGAAAGTAATATATATTTGCCTACTTCTAGACCTAGGAAAAAGAGTCAATACATTAATAAATATTTTACTAAACTTATTTTGTTAATTGTCATCTAATCTTTAGGATCTTTTCAACTTCTGATCAAATTATATGATGGTGCACAGAAAATGTACGACTTAATTCAGTTTATTTGACAACAGAGAGGCATCTGGTGTCATTTGAGATGCCCTTAAGCATTCTTCCTCACCACTAGGTGTTGCTCCAGTAGGACTTGGATTTCCCATAGTTTCTGTATTGTATCCGTCTGATGCTGGCATATGTCTGGGGTACTCCAGGGTGCCTCAGGTGATTCTACAAGCCTATTTACAGAGAAGTGAATTAAACACATGATGCTTTCTTCATACTGCAATGAGCACCAGGCACCTGCCCCCAGCACACTTTGGTCTCTTTGAAATACACAGAATACTTGCAAGACTAAATCACAAGTATACCATTATTTCATGGTGATTTAGATTAAATATTAAATATACATACAACATTAAATATTAAAAGATATTTAAAATAATAAAAGTAAAATCACCTGTAATTTTCTAACTTTCATATAAACACTCTGTCATCACAAAACACTTTCTGTAATAGATGATTTACACATGGTGTATGTGCTCTTTTGTGACCAAACATCTTAAAGAAAACAACTGGGATGGAAATAAATTTCAAATTGAGGCACCTATATTTTTTTTTTTTATTTTGGTGATTTTTAACTATGAAGACTAATGTTCTTCATGCTGTTAAAAACATAAATGCACAGGAATGTAGCATCACTATATTTTCCAGCATAATGGAACAAATTATTTATAGATCTAAAGATAGAAGTCATGACTGAAGAAACATCAGAACTCTTTAACCTTGAACATTTAAAGCTCCATTAAGCTCCACACACTTTGGTTTATACTGATAATGAAGCATTATCACTATTTCAGGTGTTTCTGAATATCCAAGGTATCGACATGGAGTGACAAATATGAAACAGAACTTACAGAAACTTTTCATTCCTTTGGACAAGCTCAGAATCAGACAGACCTTTGATAGCTGAAGCTTTTCTTTATTGACTGAAATAGAATATAAAATTGTTACTATTTGGGACACTTAATTTAGGATGTTAATCAAGATATTTAGGTATACAGATTGGGCTGGGCACAGCAGGACCTGCATGGGGGGAATTCTAGAGCTGCCCAATGTTATCCACTGGAGGGCTGCTGTAACGATGGGTGAAATAGTCAACAGGAAGGTCCAGTCAGTCACCTAGGTTCAAGTCTGTCCATTGTCTCAAGCCAGTCCATATACTCATATCTGCAGATAACTGGCTGGTGAGGTCCTGGACCACTCCAGGAATTACTGACTAAGAGCAGTGGATATGCACACAGGCACAGCCCTGTTATCCCCCTCTATCAGAATTGCAATGGGACTTTATATATTTCTAAAATGTGCAAAATCTCTTCTGCTGTCTCCCTGTATTATCACTATTATACTGGCAACAAATACCCTTAAGAAACTTGCACTGCATGTCATGCAGAACTGCAAGAAGAACTGAAAGGACAGTTAAGAAACAGAGCCCCTGGAATTTTTAATGTAAGATCAGAATTCTGTCAGCATCACTGCTCTTTGATGAGTGAGTTCATGGAAATTCAGAGTAACTACATTTTTCTGTTAACTTGACAATGAATGATTGCTACTAACTTCTAAAATGCTCCATATCAGGTGTGTATATATGTTTTCAAACATAGAACAGACTGAAAGAGAAAAAACAAGCTATAATTATGAGTTTTATGTATGAGAGAAATTCATGTAACAAATGTAACAATTACATTTGGGAACAAGAATAATACAGAGGAAAAGAAAGAAAGATATATAGAACTGTGAGTAAAAGAGACACTGATGAAACAAAACATGAAATAAACTGGTGAAAGAGGGGAAAAGAATAAGTCTAACACTAATAAATTATAATTATATTAAGGTGGTTAATACCTAACAAATGTTTATATTTGGTTTCATCTTTGATCCACGGTTTTTACCTAAATGTAACCAAGACAATTAAACAACATGAAACATGAATAATGAGAGAGAAAAATGCCTGCAGACTCTTGTAGAAATGTGACCTGAATCAAATGGAAATAAAATCAGCAGCTTCAAACTGCTTATGGTTTTCTGCTTGGACATTCTAGGCAGTTCTAGGCACAAATAGAACAAGTCAGATTCCCAGTCACCAGATGGGTAAGAGGTACCTGAATGGCCAGCTTTTCACCTTCTTCAGTGCTTCCCCCTGCAATAAAATGAGTCACATACCATTCTGTTTATAAGGAGCTTTTGTTGGATAATAAATTCTAACATATGGAAGTGTTTTTATGAAGAATCTCTAATTCTAGACACTAGGCAAGTGAGGCATTTCATTCTCAGATTTCTTCATCTTTCCCCAGAGGGTGTCTTTTGAAAGATGTTCTGGTCCCAGTTAACAAATACATACTAAAACAGTAAAGTTATTCAGATAAAATGAATTTGGAAGAAGTCTGAAATAGGGCAACATTTAAGATGAGCTCTCCAAAGGCTTATCTGACCTGCAAGTTGTATTTTCAAGTATTAAGCTCATTAAAAGATAAAACAAAACAAACAAAAAGCCTTTCTTACCGTGTGTGATGTATTCTAGTTTCTGTCAGAAGGCCTGAGGCAGTTTGACCTAACATTAGCTCTGCTCAACTCAGCAAGTAGTCAGTATGCTGGAAGGCAGAGCTGTCATTTAGGGGGTTCTCAACGGGCTGTAGAAATGGGCTGCTGAGAAGTTCAGCAAAGTCAGATAGAAAGTCTTACTCCTGCTGTAGGATTATCCCATGTGTAATTTAATTTGAAAGCTGCTAATTGGCTAGAAAGTAGCTTTGCAGAAAAGAATCAGGGAGTCAATAGCATTGTGAATATGAGTCAGCAGAGAGCCCTTGTGACGCTAAAGACCAGTCACATATTCAGCTGCATTTGTAAGGTCAGACCTAGCAGACTGAGGAAAGATTCTCTGTTTGATATTTGTGAAATAGCATCTGGAGTGTTGTGTCTACTTTTGGGGTTCTCAATAAAAAAACAAAACAAAACAAAACAAAACAAAAAAACAACAAAACACGTGGACAAACTGAAGTGAATGCAGCAGAAGGACACTAAGATGGTTGTGGATTGGAGCACATCACATAAGGAGAGGCTGGGAGAGTTTGCTTTCTCAGCCTGGTGAAGAGAAGGCTAAAGGGAAGTATTAATGGCTGTCTTCAGCTAATGAGAAGGTATTAAACTAACCATGCTTCTTAGAATAAGAAGATAAAGCTGGACTCTTCTTGGAAATGCACAGTGAACAGGAAAGAGCAGCAGTTACAATTTGCAGCAAGGAACGTTCCAGTTAGATATAAGCAAAATACTTCAGAGAGAAATTAATAAAAACTTGTGCAGGCTGCTCTGAGATGATGTGGAGTCTCCACCTGTAGAGATCTTTGAAGTTTCCCAGGAGATGGCTCTAAGCCATTTACCATGGTGTTAGCCTCACTTTAAACAGAAAGAAGGCTGAACCACAAGACCTGCAAAGGTTTCACTCAAGCTAAGCTTTTCTATAAGGATGTGATCCTATGATTGCATTTAATCTGGATATCTTTGTGTTATAACTAAATAATGTGAATGGTTTAACATAGTTTAGCCTTTCAGGATGGGACCTGACCTGGGAAATTAGAGGCCAGTCAGCCTCACCCCCATCCCTGCAAAGATGATGGAACAGGTTCTTCTGGGTGTCATCTCCAAGCATGTGCAGGAAAAGAAGGTTATCAGAAGTAGTCAACATGTATGTGCCAAGGGGGAGTCATGTCTGACTAATCTGATAGTCTTCTATGATGGCATGACTGGATGGGTGGATGAGGGGAGGGCAGTGGATGTTGCCTACCTTGACTTCAGCAAGACTTTCGACGCTGTCTCCCACATCATCCTCACTGGCAAGCTTAGGAAGTGTGGGTTAGATGAATGGACAGTGGGGTGGATTGAGCAGTGGCTGACAGACAGAGCTCAGAGGGTTGTGGTTAGTGGTGCAGAGTCAAGTTGGAGGTCAGTAACAAGTGGTGTTCCTCAAGGGTCAGTCCTGTGTCCAGTCCTGTTCAATATATTCATCAATGACCTGGAGGAAGGGATAGAGTGTACCATCAGCAAGTTTGCTGATGACACAAAACTGGAAGGGGTGGCTGACATGCTGCAAGGCTGTGCTGCCTTACAGCGTGACCTGGACAGGCTGGAGAATTGAGCAGAGAGGAACCTAATGAAATTCAACAAGGGCAAGTNGCCCATGGCATCCTGGGGAGCATCAAGAAGAGTGTGGCCAGCAGGTGGAGGCAAGTCATCCTCCTGCTCTACTCTGCCCTGGTGAGGCTGCATCTGGAGTATTGTGTCCAGTTCTGGGTTCTCTGGTTCAAGAAGGACAGGGAACTGCTGGAGAGGGTCCAGCAAAGGGCTGCTAGGATGATTAGGGTATCATCATGGAGCACCTTTCTCATGAGGAAAGGCTGAGGGAATTGGGTCTTTTTAGTCTAGCGAAAAGACGACTGAGGGGGGATCTTATCAATATTTATAAATACTTAAGGGGGGTGGGGGGGGTGCCGGGTAGATGGGAACAGTCTTTTTTCACTGGTGCCCAGTGATAGGACAAGAGGTAATGGGCACAAACTTGAATATAGGAAGTTCCATCTAAACATGAGGAGGAACTTCTTGACTTTGAGGGTGGCAGAGCACTGGAAGAGGCTACCCAGAGAGGTTGTGGAGTCTCCCCCTCTGGAGATATTCAAAACCTGCCTGGACACCGTCCTGTGCAACCTGCTGTAGGTGACCCTGCTCTGGCAGGGGGGTTGAACAAGATGATCTCCAGAGGTCCCTTTCAACCCTGAGCATTCTGTGATTCTGTGATTCCTTCCACGGTAGTTCTGTACATTTTAGATGTTTGCATCTGAAGAGTTATCAGGATGATCTGTCCCAGTCTAAGTGAATAATGGTATTAAATGATAGATTTTGCTATTCAGTCCCTATTTATGAAAGCTGAAAAGCTTACGTGTATTAAATAGAATAGATTGCTATTAATACTTTATTCTTCATAAAGGCATGTAATTATTTAGTGTTTTATTGTTACTAATTGTGTAATTAGAGGCTTCATTATTTTCCAAAAGACAGACACATTGATGTTTGCACAGAAAGGGAAAAAAGGAAACTCATAAAATGAAAGGTCTCTACCAATCTGTCTTAGGTGAAAAGGGCCTTTAGTGATCACTTCAACATGAAGTGCTAACATGAGCATGTTAGCAAAGCATACCAATCACGTATTTCCAAAACAGCATTTAACGTATTATCTTAGAAAGTTTGCCCAGCATATCTAGTGTGTTAGATATAGTTGTGGCAAACCCCTGATACTGCTGAAAGGACGGACAGGTGGATTTGGAAATAAGGAAGAGACAAAAAATAGAATAAATGTAGCTAGTTGTGGAAAAGAAGCAAAAAGATCTGGGACAATTCCTTCAATCAGCTGCCTGAATCACTGAAACCCATCTTTTATGACTGTCGTTGTCTTCACATATTTGTGTTAGTTATGATAATAGAAAATTTCAAAAAAGGTTGTTTTCCTTTTGTCCCAGAAGGAATTACACGACTAAGGTAATACATAGATTCATAATTTGAAGACCACTATGACTACCATCACCATGGTGCCAAGATTTGAGTATAAATGAGTTTACTTCTCTATAGGAGCAAAGTTCACCTGGTTTTTAAATATTCAGAATATTCTTTGAGCTCTCATGTCAACTGATACAATTTTTAATGACAGTCACAAAATAAAGGTCTATTTTATTTTATAGTTGAATTTCCCTAACCATCTTCAACCCATGTATGCTTTGTCAGCCACACTGAGAATTAAACTCCCTAATGTCACACATTTTTGTGACATTACAGTCACAATGTCAATTTTCACTTTTTTTACTGGTAGCTTTGTTTTTAATTTCCTGAGTAAGTTGCACTTTCTTCTCTCTCATTTTTCCACCAGCTGGGTATACCCGGACACACATGCATTGTTTTGATGGTTACCTTGTCAATAACTTGCAACAATTCATAAGAGTGTATCTGATTTTACTTCTTTATAGTCAGAATATCTTTCCACAGGGCTCATTTATTATTATTTTGCTATGATTCATTCCTTTCTAATGCACGTTTTCAATTCGCACTCTTCTTTCCAGATAAGTTGCTTTGAAGTTGCTTTTGTTAAAATATGTTTTGTTGAGTTTTATTTTGTGATAGCTAAGTGATTCAGCTCATTCAGTCAGAAAGTCCAACTGGGAAACAAAATATACATGCCAACATACATTAGAATATCAAAAGAAAGGCATTTCTGATTTAAAGGCTGTTTGTGTCATACATTTTCTAGGTTTTTTCATTTGTATTAAAGTTTGTTTCAAACGTATGATGTGTCATTATTCCTCTCTCTTATTCCTTAGAAATTAATTATTTAAGAAAAAATACACATTGGTTCCAGTATGTCATGATAGTTTAATATTTATCTTAACAACAAAGCCCTTAATTTCCTTCTTAATTTTTTGTTTAGTTTGAAGGGTTCTGTGTCTTATAGCAGTTTCAGATGTTTTCAGAAACAGAGTAAACAGAGACTGAAATAATTAAGTACAGGCTCAATCCTTTTCTAAGTTGAGACTTACATCTGTTTAATACCAATCATACAACAGGTTCTAGAATAGATTGGTACAGCAGAAAAATAAGCATGTATTATTCTTGGAGGTGAATGCATATTACGAAAGTATTGGTTTTTCAGTATCCTACCACTATAGAGGAGTGCCTGTGTAGTGTGCTAACTGATTTGCAGAGAAAGCAAGCTCAATTAAAAAGACATTTCAGAACAACCTTCAGTTAAATAAGGCATTTCTCTATGCAGGGAATCTTGGGACTCTCCAGAACTCTAATTCATTCCCCAGTGACTCACTAGTGGTTCTAGGGAGACAGGAAGAGGAATAGTCTTTTTCCTGAGCCCCCATGTGAGATGAGCTGAAGGTATTTGCAAGAAAAAAAAACAAAACAAAACACAAAACCAAACACCAAATCAACAACAACAACAGGATAAAAAACAACGGCCAACAGCAACAAAATGTGAAAAAGTCTCCCAGTCAGGGAACGCACAGCTGTAACATTGGTTGTATTGGATGTAACGGACATGCTGACAGAGGCACATCCCTCAGCTGTCTTGAAAATGTCAATAAGCATAATAAAGCAGAGGTGATCTGTAGGAACTTAGGAAGACATAAGAATCTGTGAGCACTTAAGAAGTGGATACCAAAACACCTAGCTAGCTGTCATGCAGTGTATACTGGGACAACTTCTAGAAAAAGAAAGAAATTAACTGGGTCGAACAGTAACAAGTTAGAGCTAAAAGGCAACTTTTGGCTAAAGTGGAACTTATGGAAGAAAATGAATGCAATTATTCTTTAACACAAAATAGAATTAGTTTGGAGATAATTTCTTTTAGATATGCAGAGATGAAGAAACCTTAAAAACGTTATGTCTTCCAAAAGATTGAGAACTGGGATCCCCCTCCACTCCTTTTAAAAATAAAATATCAATATAAAAAGACTGTTAGGAAAAAAAGTACTGAAAAGGGCTCATTTTTAAGACACGTTATAGAAGTAAATATCAATGAAAGAATAAATTATGGAAGCTGAACAAATACTAAATATAACTTTTCATTATCATTATAAAAGTTGTGTTCTAGAATATAAAAAAGCTAAATAAATAATAAAAATGTAATAGAACTCCTAGAATATGCTTAATACTCATTCACTGTCAGGAACAATGCAATTTGATGAGAATTCATCAACTGAATATATAGATTTCTCTTTTCCTTATCTTTGTTTTATTTTAAACTGTGCCAGTTAAAATGGCTAACATCATCATAATAGCAGAAATAAAACTTTTCCCCTCTTTCAGCAATTAATCAGATATTAACTGGAAATAAAACTGAAATACTGAAAGTCACTGAATTTTCATAGCATAAGCTTTTTTTCAGTAGGCTTGAGTTACGCTCATAATGTCTGGTAGAATATATATTTTCTCAAATTAAGAAAAAATTATCTTTGGTTTCTTTATTTAATTCAGCGTATCATCAGTACTGTCAAGAACAATTAAAATATATCACAAAGATATTTAAATGGATGATTCATTAAGGAAATTACAATTTTGTATAGACTTGAAATATTGTTATCTTCAAAGTAACCCAGTAAAATGACATAGTCTGCACGAGGTACCAATATGGCAGTATTATCTCACCATGAGTACCTCAGAATTTTACCACCACCCCAACAATGATATTGACAAAATACCTCTGCATTTTAAGAGAAGTTTCAGTAGCAGCTTATTTGAGCACTGTCCAGATCTTTTGTACTTCATATTTCCTATTAGAAAGCAATTCTCTTCATTATATTGTCTCACCAGAGATACACCCACGAGCTTTTTTTGGTAGCGATGGGAAGCAAGACCTAATATTTGCCTTTCTCATACCATGATAGGTGAAGCTTGGTCTTCATAATAACTTTTAGAGGAATGTGGAAACATGTGACAGTGAGAATAAAATTAATATCAAGAAATGTATTTAAAACTATTGTAGCAGCTTCAACTGGGAAAAGGAAAATGTTTATCTTAGCATTGTATTTGTGAAGATTTAAGAAGCTTTTGTTACTAACACAGAAGTTATTCTTAGAAAGGTGTCACTTTTTGAAGGAGAAGAAAGTTTTACTGTAAATATAATTTTCTGTCTATATATGGAAGACTTTATGACTTTTTTTTTTTGATAGGACCATTAGTTATCTTTTTCAGTGTACCTCATGCTATACCTTCCCCTTGAGTTACAAAGTCTCCATGATGTACTGCACAATGTTTTCATTATTGAGCATCTCTTGTAACAAGTTTACAACAGTATAAGGTTTTCACAGTCTCAGTATTATAAAAAGTTAAATGAGTATTGATACAATCCCAAGAGCAGATTAGCAACAATGATAGCTTTGCTTTGGTATAAAATTTAGTTTTAAAGTATATGAAAGGTTAAATCAGGGCTACAGTCTCTACCAAGCAGACAAACAAGATGATAATACAACTTATACTGTTGGGCTAAACCAGTCATGCCATAAAGAGTTCTCAGATTCTATGGGTGAAGTATTTTATAAAAATGCTAATTAAGGTTTAGCAAAATCTGTTTTGCTCTGCATTTACTTTTAAAAAATGTCTGTTCAGCATGGAAAAATAGGAACATGGCAGATGTTGTGGAAAAATCAGCATCTATTGAGGGTTTCAAGTGTTCCTAAAAAAGACTCTTACTGCCTTTCTGAATAAGATCAAAAGAAAAGAATTTTTGTTAAGAAGGGAAAAAGAAAGTCATTCTAGTGAACAGAAAACCAATTAGCATATGCATCTATTTTTTAAACAATCAGATGTTGTAAGTGATGTGCATTTTGTTCTGATGGTAACAGCTTAAAGATTTATTGTACTTGTGCTTTACTGGTTTTGACTATAATTTGAAAAAAGCAAAATGTAAAGGGGAAAAAAAAAAGTCCTACTGATTTTGACAAAGTTCAGAAATTGACCCTGACGATTAACATTACAAAAGACCAATAGTGAATATAAGGGGGAAAAGCAGACTAAATTTCTAGGCATTAGAGCAGGGAACTGTAATCTCTCTGTGTTTACAGAATAAATAAATTTAAAAGTAACTGCATAAAAATGCTTTCCTTAAAGCTTCTTGTGTCTCAGATCATGATATTCCCCAGTTCCAGGTTTTCACTGATCCAAAAAAGCCACTGGTTTTTATAAAAAAAAAAAAAAAAGGGAAGATAAGTCAGGAAAAAATCTCTTAAAAATCCCATTTCTAGTTAAAAATTCAAGGTTGAAAACTGTTTTTCATCACCTCAGATGCTGTCAAATGCATAACCACACACCATAGTTGTTTTTTTTTTAATTTTTTTTTATATAAAAATATACAGATGTTTGTACTTGTAGTGAATTCGGTAGTATTTCCACAAATCATGACAAAACTCTAGACTTATGGGAGTTAACAATTTACATCTCAAAAGTCATTGATTTCTGCAAGAGATTGGGCAAAATGGATGGCATATTCCAGGCTTTATTTGTGAAGTACCTCATTTTATTCTGAACAAGGTCTTCATTATTATGTAAATAAATAAATACTCCACCACTAGATTAGACATACATATTTGAATTGTTTGAATTACAGAGAAAAATCTCTTGAATTTTTTTATGCCTTGGCCCTGCTTAGATACACTCCAGCTGGTGTTATTTGCAAGGTGTCACCACTCTGTGATGGGGAAGACAAGGAACTGAAGATGAGAGGTGATCTCCCTTTCTTTTAGTGTTCCCTTTCCTAGCTAGAAGTTTTACTCCCTGGTCACCCAAATGTGACTGAGCAGAGCTACAAGATTTATGGGAGTGACAAATTTGTCTGGGTGCAAGGATGGAAAAGAAAATCCCAGCGCTTCCAACTCAGCATTTGTGCAATGCTCTGCCCTGTTGTAAAGATGTCTACTAAGTTATTGAATTATTAGGGAGATCAGACTTAATAAGAGGCAAAGTATAAGTGAGAGAAGAAAGAGTGACATCTATTTCCACTTGCAATATCCCCCATACCCTATATTTCTTTGCTTTAAAAATATATGCAATTCATAGTGGTGTCATGATAGTTGCCTTTTTATTCTCTTTTTTAAAATTAGCATTGTAATTTAAATGTCATATGTTTGCTGGCAGAAAAATGAAAGAACCTCTCACTCATTTCATTGGTAGTATAATTTTGAGGTTTTTGTAATGTCTTATTGCTTTAGAGATCCACAAATTTCCATTCTGCACAACACACAATAAGATGCAGAACAACTTATGTCTAAATTGAAATGAGACAGGGTAAAAGACAACAAAAACTGTAAATGGGACTTTAACTTCTAATTCTGTGTATTTTCTTCCCTGCTACATTTCCTACATGTGTGTCTGATGATAGTCCTGGAATATTTTTCTTTTACATGTTTTATTCAAGAAAAGAAAAAAAAAAGAAAGTTATCTTATTATCATCTGGATTCAATTCATATAATCTAATTTTAGATGACTAACTTTTTGGCATTGGCATTTGATCTCATCAGCCAGACTTCTTTTACAGTCTGTGGAGAATAATAAGTATTTCTGTTGTGCAATTCACCTTATTCTACTATAAATATCTAAAACAGAAAATCTTTATGCTAGGAATTCCTGCTTTTCCCCTGTGTAAGCCTAGTGGCTGAGATACAAAAAAGGAGTTTTAGAGTTCAAGAGTATTGGAGAGCCAGGAGGGGAACAACACTGTGTTGTAAACAACTGGGGATGGGGTGGGGGGGTGGGGGGAATAAAATTGTTCAAATGGCTTTTTAATAAGAAACAGTGTAGTTAAGTTGGAAACATATTCAGGGCAGACTAGATATGTTTAAATTTGTTTACAAGGAGAAAACCTGCAGTTTCAATGTGCAAAACTGCAAAAACTGAAAAAATCTGTTTTAGAAGATATTGTGTGGCAAATACACATGTATGTAATTATGATGGCTATGTTTACTTGCTTCAATTTAAAAAAACAGAATACTAAAGCCCAAGTGCAACTCTTTGGGTTTGATAGCAACTGGTTTAACACTACTTATTGGCAGCAGAATACATGAGACTTGGCTATCCAGAAAGACAGGTGATGGAGCTCTCTGATTTGGCAACTGCAATAGCTTTACTGAAAAATTTAAAAGTTAAGGAGCTGTCCTAGCAAATGGCTTATCAAGAATTTAATCTCCACGTGATTGTTATTTTTATACTGCAAATTACTTATGTAGTTATCACACATTATTCTATTTATTTTCTTTCTTACTGTCAATTTCTTCTTTCCTCAATAAAGTACATTTTTTTGGTTCTTTGTCTGCAAATTGAGAGTTATAAAATATTGAGGATCAAGACAGTTTATTTTCCCAGGTGTCTGAGTGGTGTCTTGAGCCAATATTTATTAGTGACCCTAGAAAAATCAACCTGTCCTTTGTAGATAGCAGTCATGGCTTGGCAGAAGAATTTCACATCTAGAAAACTAGTTCTGGTGGTATAATTTTGTATTATATAAATCTAAAATGAGGTGAAATTAAACCCAGGGAAACAGCCGAGATAGTGATAAGGGCATGCTCCAAGCAGCTGCTTGGCAGTGTGATCACAGATTAGAGCCCTGTGGAGCACTGTGATGTATATTAATAAATAAGTGTAGACATGGTTTAAATGCCCAGAAGATGTTGATAAAATCTGGTTCAGATAGCAATCAAAAAATGCCTTTGGCAGTGTATGACAAAACATTGCATTGATAGTACAGCAAATGAGGACAGCGTTCCTTATTGGTTCCTGATACTTGTGAGGGAAGCAACATAAAAATATATATTAAAAAAAAAGGAAGTAGAATATAAAATATTGATCACAAAACTAAAAACATAAAACATTTTGCCCTTTTCATCCAAAAAAAGTCACAGACTTTTGCATAAAGAGTCACAAAAGCCTCTATTTCTGCAAAATTATTTAAGCCTATTTAATATACTAAAAAAAAATCAACAGTAGGAATTTTAACAGATTTGCTGTCAAGTGATCAACAGGAGGGAACTGGCTATCTTAATTCTCAGGAAGCTACCATAGACTAGTTTTTTACTTACTAGGACACATAGTAAGTCAGAAGTCAGAGCTTCTATAAAGCTCTTGGATATCTATGAAAAACAAACTTTGCTTTTTTTTTGCGCAGAGGTCATGTTTTTATGGTGTCCAATTCCATGGCATGAAACAATGTTTTTATCCTTGAAGAAACTATGTATTGTTAACCATTTCTTTACATTCACAGACATCGCCCCCACCTTTTCTTTTTTTGAGAAGGGGAGAAACCATGACAGATAGACATAAATCTATTTTAGATTTTATTTACTATAATTGGAATATCTTTGTAGATGCAGGACATTGATATGAGAATTCTGATTTCGGAGGGAGAATTTTCTGGATGTTACCTGTAACCGACCGTCCTATGCATTTTTATACAAATCTATTTATTTATGTTCACACATGCACACACACACACAGACAGATAGCTAGACAGACAGATGCATGTGTGTGCACACACACACATTCACACACACACTTGGGATATATACTTACACATCACATGCTCTTTTTCACTGGAACCGAGCTGAGAGACAATACCAGTCATTGCTGTTCATCAAGGTACCAAAAGTAATGTCAGGACAAGGTCATAAAATACATATGCAATTACTTTGTTAAGATAGGCAAATTTTTTCTTTCTATATGAGACCAGATCTTTGATCTGCGTATATCTGCAAGTTGCATCCTAGCTTCATGTCAGGAATAGATCAGTCACATACCAGTTCACTCCCATTTTCTCTTGCTACTTGTTTTCTATCAAGGAAAAATATAACATGCAAGTTCTTTAGAAATTAGGGTACTACTCAACAAATCCCCAGCATGAGCAATCAGTGGACCAGTCCAAGAAGTGTACCCAAAAGCAGACACATTTAGACGCAAGTGAAGTAAGCTAAAATATGTAGGCTTGGGGTTGAATGGTTGTTCCAGTAAATGAACTGGCATAGGGTTTCAGTACTTAACACAGCAAGTCTTTATTTTTTTGTGATTTTTTTTTCATAAAATTTGCAGTTAGTTGTCTATCATGAGGATTTTTTTCTTTTATATATATTGTCTTCAGTTCAAACTTCTGAATATATTTGGGTGTGTTATTTTAAACAGAGGCATGTTTTGCTTTGCAAACACAATTTTATCATGTATAAGTTTGCTGCAAAACAGTGATTAAAAATACTGATCTAAAAATACAATAATGAATCCAGGATATGGAAGACATGCACAAAACCTTCAGAGAGCTGGGCTGAGCGACATCTAGTACCTGTAATTTCTTAGGAAAGCTTCTGACAGTCTCAAACACTGGTCACTAAAAGTGTTTGTGAGACTAACTAATATGGCACTATTAAAATGCATTATTCAAGACACCAGAGACTGATGAAAGTAGAATGCTATCACACTGCAGCATCTTGTCATTATTAAAGTCTGTGCTTAGAATCTTGCCTAGTAGTGTATCTTTCAACAGATTTCATAAATCCTACTCTATTAAAAAATGTTCAAAGAATTTTTAAAGACAATATCATTTTGGCCTATGTTGCTTGTTCTTTTAGTGTTTTTTTTTTCTTCCTTTTTGCTAAGCACTAATCATCCTTAAGGTTGAATGCAATTTTATAGAAGCAAACAGTCTAGAAATGTTCAACTTTCACCATCAAATATATTTACATTAAATCTTAAAATACATTTAGCCTCCATTCATACACTAAGATTTGTTTTATTTACTTTAACATGTCTCCAAACTTTTTTGTTGTGGTTAACAGCTTTGTAACAATTGTGCATTTATTTTCAAAAGTATCGTTCATATCTGTTTTAAGCTTGAAACAGAATGATTGGGAATGGTCACTGAAGTCACGTTTAATGATATGTTTGTGCCTTTTTCTCCGCAGTTTATGTTTTATTAAGACATTCTGCATTTTTTCAAGACTGCTTAAGGACCATTATACTACTACCATTTCTTTTCCTCTTGAAATACCTCCTCTTCAGTCTCCCATCCAATCTTGGACTATACTCCCACTTCCATTATTTACTTATTTGCACCCAACTCTGTATTGCTTTCCTGAATTACAGGTACATTCTCTTCTCTCTTCTGTCAAGCCAGTGCAGTATATGACACTACACTTGTGGAGTCTGGAGCCCTCAGCACAGGAAAGACATGGACCTGTTGGAGCAGGTCCAGAGAAGGGCTACAAATATGATCAGAAGGATGGAGCACCTCTCCTGTGAGGACAGGCTGAGAGAGTTGGGGTTGTTCAGCCTGGAGAAGAGAAGGCTCTGGGGAGACCTTATTGTGGCCTTTCAGTGCTTAAAGGGAGCCTAGAGAAAAGAGAGGGAGGGACACTTTAACTCATAGGACAAGGGGTAATGGCTTTAAATTAAAAAGGGTAGAATTAGAAGAGATAAAAGGAAGATTTTTTTTACAATAAGGGTGGTGAAACACTGGCACAGGTTTCCCAGAGAGGTGGTAGATATCCCATCGCTGGAAACATTCACAGACAGGTTGGACGGGGCTCTGAGCAACCTGATCTAGTTGAAGATGTCCCTGCTCACTGCAGGGGAGGTGATGATATTTAAAGGTCCCTTCCAACCCAAATTTTTCTATGATTCTGTTATTCTATGACTTTCTCCAGTGTCCTGTTTCCCTTTTTCTGTCTCAATATCAAAAGTCAAGAAGCCTGATATGGCATCTTCCTTCTATGTAATTTTCAGTCCTTTTCACAGTTATGTCCTTGATCTCCTCCCTATGGTTCCCCAAACTCATCTTAAACATTTTTTCCAAACATATGTTTCTTCACTCTTCAGGTCCTCAAGTCATGCTTTCTGTCTCTGGTGAACCCTACAGGCTCTGTGATTTTAAACTCTGCGCTCAGTAACAACTTAGTTTATAAATATTTATACATGTTTAAAGCAGATAACTTAACATTTGCTGTTTATATGATTAAAAAACATCTTTCTGTCTTTACATGCACACTAAATCTATTTCCTCTTGACTTTCAGATTCCTAGTATAAGCAGTATCAGTTGGAACATAAAGAAATACTTCCTGAACTAAAACAAAAATGTGAAAAAGTCTCCTTTTTACCCATCATTATAGATTTCAATTTTAGTCTTGCACTCTTTTGCACCTCTTTGTCCTATTTAAATACTTTCTAAGGATTCTTTCTGTTTTCAGATCACAGAACAGTGTTGTTGGGGTTTAGGCTGGGCTGGCCCCTAAACAAATGACAGATGCTCTCTTTAACTCTCTCCTTTCCCAGAAGATGAGGGAGAGAGAATTATGAGTTGAAAAAGAACTAAAACTAATTTAATGAAATATGACACTAGAACTATTAATAAAAAGAAACTATAGTAATATGAATAAGAAAATAATTAAATATATGTAATGCTTACAAAACCAATATTGAGCTCCCAGGATGATGATTACGTCACCAGCAGGCACTGAGAAAGTCCCAGACTGGACTCAGCAATGGACAAGAACTGGACAATTGGACAATTGTCCTGTCTACTTCTCCCTGCAGGTGAGACTGCTTTATACTGTTCCACTTCAGGCCCTCCAACATGGCACATAACAAAGTTAGCTGATGTTGGTTGTTATAGCAATAAGTATATGCAAGAGTCTCTCTGCATGCTGTTCCTTGGTGTTAACTATAAAGATCAGACCTGATCACTGCTTGAATCAGGCACTGTCTGAAAAACATATCAATTTCAGAGAGTGCAGTCAGTTCGAGTAAACTTAGTTGAAAAGTAAAGTTACTGAAAAGAAAATCAGTTTTGTTCTACCTCAAACCAGGATAGATCTACCAGGATAAAAGAAAATCCGTCTTTAACACCATACAGCTCCTTCTGATATCTACTAACATGTAACACCAAAACTCAAAGGAAAACCCAAACCATCAACAAACAAACAAAATCTGCAATAAAGAATGTTATGGACAATTTCAAGGTCTGTTTCTTCACAAATAAGTTCAAAGGACAAGGACTTCTAGGAAGCTTTTGCAGTACTGCCTGTAGATTGATTTCTGCTGCTGTAGAATAATAGGATAAACACATATGAAAATAGTGAAGGTATTCAGGAAGCATCTGAAAGTGAGGTATAGTTATTATTACATAAAACGTACACATTACACTGAATCATCCTAATGTAGTCATTTAAGTGTGGAAATAATATCAGATCCAAACATAATTTAAAAATCACGTCCGAACAATTTGCCACTTCTACCTCCAGCTAAAATCTCCTCTTTGTAATAAATATATGTTTGCTTATGCAGTTACTAAATGGAATAACCTTAAACATATATTGCAGTCTGCTAAAAGTGCTATGCTGAATACAGTCTACCATACAGTTTGAGTGCTTCTGTGTAGTCTGAGGCAATATAAGGCTTGTTTGCTATCTACCATTCACAAAAAGAAGTAAAAAAGTTGAAAAAATCCTCTTTAAATTTTGTATTTTCATAACTTGCAAAATTTATTATGTTTTAAAATCATATGATTTTTCTTAATCACACTTACATAAAAGTAACAAAATATAACATTGTGTAGAAGATAAAGTAGAAATGAAATAAAAGACAAAATAGAAGTATTTTTTATTTATTGAAAAAAATAGGTCAGATTTCCAATATTTCTTCTTTGAGTCATGCCTGTCAGGGGAGAAAAATATAGTTTAAAAAATTTCTAAAAACAAAAATTTTTTTTTTTTTAGATATTATTCTCCGAATTCTTTATCACGTGGGATATTCCACAGATCTTAAAATTTCTCATAGTTCAAACCAGCTCTTTTTTTGGGTGGGTATCCATGTTTGCAGTCAGCGATACGAATATTTCAAAATGAAAAAATTCAATAATAACAATAATCATCATCATCAGCAGCAGCAGCAGCAGCACCAGTGAAAAACATGAAGACACTGGTGCTTTTCAGCTACCAAGGATAGGTAAGACCATTAATTCTCAAGCACAATGGGGAGCCTTCCTGAAAACCTAATGACACAGTTTGGCCTCTAGTGATTATCAGTTAACAGGATGAGAAATGAATCCCAGATATTAAATTGTTGAGAGGCATAAAATCTATCAAAAAGAAATTGCCTACAATGTTCTCAGCTGCTGTTATATGACTTGGAATGCATAGTTGTGTATAAGATTTTTTTAAGAAACCAATTTGAGTCACTACAGTTGTAATTCAAGGTGATTTTGGAAACAGATGTAGAAAAGGACACTTCTATTAAACAAGTGTTTTCAAATAAAGTATTACCAATCTGGATATTTAAATCTGTGTTTCTTTGTGTGAATTCATGACCTGGATGTAATTCTTCCTAATGCCAAAATGCAGCTTCTGATCTCTTTATCGTACACTGTTAACAGCTAAGAATAAACATTTGCATTTGGAATCCAGGCTATAGGGGCAAAAATCTGTTAAACTTAAAATGTTTTGAGCTGATTATTTAGAAAATTATGAATTCGTAAAAGATTTATCATTCATAGTATTTAACACATACATTACAAAGAGAACTGGCACTGATATACACTTTATTTTTGTTCCAAATATGAATTACATCAGTGAAATTAAGAACTGTACCTAGGTGAAATTGAATTAATTTGGATATATACACTGAGAAATAATTTATGCCTTTGAAAGCACACTTGAAGTAGTCAGTATGCTATCAAGACAGGCAAGCTGAAGAGTAGACCACAGTAGAATTACGGAGACATGCATCAATAAACAAAAAAATAAAAGCTTTTCCAGGAATTAGAGTATCTGTGAGCAAGAGGGAAATTAATGGAAAGACTGTAGTTTCTTCTTTGAAGTTAACATTTTTTTCTTTTTTTTTAACCAAAATTATTTGAAGAAATTGCAAAGAATGCAGATGCAGTCAGCTAAGACAGGATCTCTGACATTTATTGAAGAGTTCCCATCTGCTTAACTTGTATCCAGTATTCTCTGTTGTTGTATTCCTTTGTCTAGAGTACTGCTTTGGGCTGGGATAGAGTTAGTTTTTTTCATAGTAGCTTGTATGGTGCTGTGATTTGGATTTATGGTGAAAAAAGTGTCAATAATACACCCATGTTTTTGTTATAGCTGAGCAGTGCTTACACGGACTCAAGGCCCTTTCCACTCCTCATACTGCCCCGCCAGTGAGTAAGCTGGGGGTGGGCAAAAGTTTGGGAGGGGACACAGCTGGGACAGCTGACCCCAACTGACCAAAAGTGTGTCTCATACCATAGGACATCATGCTCAGCAATAAAAGCAGTGGGGGAAGAAAGAGGAAGGGGGGATGTTTGGCATTACAGAGTTTGTCTTTCCAAGTAAACATTACGCATGATGTACCCCTGCTTTCCTGGAGATGGCTGAACACCATGGGATGTAGTGAGTGAATTCCTTCTTTGGTTTGTTTGAGCATGCAGCTCTTGCTTTAGTTATTAAACTGTCTTTATATCAACCCATGATTTTTTCTCACTTTTACCCTTCTGATTCCGTCCCACTTGGGGGAGGAGTGAGCGAGTTGCTGTGTGAGGCTTAGCTGCCTACCAGAGTTAAATTGCAACATATAGAAAAAAAAAAATAGAAGAGAATGTGTTAACTAGTTTTGGACTTCTAGAGATCTATGAAGTATTTTCAATTTTTAAGTAACATAGCAACAAAAGAATAACAGAAAAGGAGTAAAAAGGAGAGGAGGAAGCTGAAAAAAGAAGAAAAAAAAACAGAAGAGAAAAAAATTGCTCAATAAATATATTAGTAGTCTAATGTAGCTTCTGAATAACTGAATGAGAAAAAAAAACAATAAAAAGGGCAGAGAAAAGGAACACACATATAAGAAAAAAGGTGCTTAAGTCTTTAAGATTGGTTATACATGTGAGGAGATAACACTTAAAAAAAATATCTCTGTCCTATCCTTGAAATTTCAGAAGAGCAGTTCATTTTCCTCTCCCTTATCCTTTATTTCCACAATAGTTATTTGTGTTTCTGTATTGATTCAATTATATTAAGCTGCTTGTATCTGCTCCTTTTTTTCTTGTGAGGGACTAAGCAAGCAGTTAACATTCTTGAACTTTTCGGCCTACATCTGTTTTATGCCAAAAGCGCAAAGAAGAAATTCTGACAATCCGGCATATATCATGAAATGTTACTAAATGTAATCAGATTAATTTAATTGTTTGCAGCATAACTTTAGAAGTCTCTATAGTAGGTATCACAAAGTAGAATAAGAGAGGAATATTAACAAAGGCAAATAATTGAAGATGCTCAAGAATAATGTGAATTCAATCATAACACTTCATAACATTTAATCAGAATGTAAATTATGTGCTTATGAAGGAATATATAAGTTATTTCATTTAATTTTAGGGTAATTTTTAAAATATTCTTCATTTGTATTGTGCATCCTTGAATGAAGTGAATGAATACTTCACATCTATTTCTACAGTAGACAGGTTGCAAACATACACATCTTTCTCTTACACCTTCTCCAAGCAAAAAATCAGAAGATAGAAAATAGCTAGTGTCTGAAATTATATGCTTAAGAATTAATAACTTAAAAATTAACTTAAAAATACTGAAAATAAAAGCTAAAATGAACCTTATACTACAGCAAAAAGCCATAAACCATTTTGCATCTGATACATATTAATTTAGCCACCCAGTTCATAGGGAAGTTCTACATTATCACTGGTAAGCCACACACACAAAAAGTTTGGGCTTTGAAGAAACACTGAATTTGCAAACTGAGGAGAATGCAAGTTGGATGATCTGCATCTGTAACAACTATTGACAGAAAATTCAGCTATTAAGTTTTCTGCTTATGTCTTTAAAAAGAAAATACCTGTGTCAGGTAGAAGGTAGACTTTATTGCACTTCTGTTCACTTCATTCTGTAGTTGCTGAAAGGCAGACGTGATTTCTAAAAAGATATTTTAGGATCTATATACACTGAAAATTGTATTACTCTTCAATCCAGATTGCTATGCTTTCTGTTTATCTAGTTCCAGTACAGTCAGGTTGTATCTACCAAAAAGGGTTTTTTGGGGGCATTTTATCACCACAAGTGAACATCTACCTCCTGCTGGGCTGTGCCTGTTGAGAAACAGAGCACTTCTGCAGGTGGGGAGAAACTCTTCTAGGAGCATGTCTGCTCAGAACAATTGAAGGATGTAGGATTATACACAGTGGTAACGCTAGTTCACTTGGGAACATGAACTACGCAGAGAATAATAAATAAAATCAGCATGGTCACCTACTGACACCAGGATCACAATGTGATGACCTCATCTGTCCTGAAAGAACAACACCATTAGTAGCCATGGTGACTAATCCAATCTTAATCCCACTGTGTATAAACACAGACCGTTCTGAGAACCAACTCTCTAATGATAATTGACCACACATTTGATAAAAAGATACATGATAGACTGCCCTTAGTAAGCTATAAGTTTCTGTTTCTTTTTATGTCTCTAATTTGTAACCAAAACTATTTTTAAGATAGTGATTTTAAAATAAAAAGTAGTGACCTTTAAATTCTGGACTCAATAAGTGCTAAATTGTCAGTAATTGTTAATTTGGCTGCCATTTAAGAACAACTCAGCAAGAGGTCCCATTTCATGTGGTACTCTTCTTTTGATATGTTGCTTGTGAACTTTTTCTGTGTGAGATTTATTTATTGAAGTTAGTTCAGATACCTATCTTAAATAAAAACCCGTTCTATCAAGCTAATTTCAAATCAGTAACAGTTGCAAAATTTCAACTTTAAATTTTTCAAACTCAGTTTTGCTTACAAAAAGAAAACAAAACAGTCATTTAGTAACTCAGTAATAGACCTGTTTGATTACTGAAAAATAAAATAATGTCTAACTGTGTCCTGGTTTGAGGTAAAACAGGACCAATTTTATTCGGTAACTTTACTTTTTAGCTAGGCCTCTTCTGACTACTGAAATTAACAGCATATTGTGCAGAAACTCATCTGGAGGACTCTGTTCATCTGCCTTTGATCCCGACCCTGAATGCAGATATGGAATCCAGTTCCTGTCTGTTGCTGAGTCCAATCTGGGACTTCTCCTGTGCCTGTTGGTGACGAGATCATCATCCTGGGAACTTGATACAGTTTTGTATATATTTCATTATTTTCTTGTTTTCTTATATTGTTATAAATATTTCATTAAAGAAGTTTAGTTGCTTCTAACCTCATAAGTCCCTTTTTCCATCCTCTGCCTCTCTCTCTGAAGAGAGAGTTGCTTACCTGATGGCTGGTTCAGCCTAAACCATGATGCCAGACCAGAGTAGAGGGGCATAATCACCTCCCTGGACCTGCTGGCCACACTTCTTTTGATGCAGCCCAGGATACAGTTGGCCTTCTGGGTTCCAAGTGCACATTGTCAGCTCATGTCTAGCTTTTCATCCACCAGTATCCCCAAGTCCTTCTCAGCAGGGCTGCTCTCAATCCCTTCATACCACAGCCTGTATGGATACTGGGAGTTGCCCCAACCCAGGTGGCAGGACCCTGCACTTGGCCTTGTTGAAACTCATGAGGTTCACATGGGCCCACTTCTTGAGCTTGGCCAGATCCCTCTGGATGTCATCCCATCCCTCAGGCATGTTGACTGCACCATTCAGCTTGATGTCATCTGCATACTTGCTGAGGATCCCACTGTCCATGCCATTGATGAAGATACTGAACAGTACTGTCCCAGTACAGACCCCTGAGGGACACCACTTGTCACTGGTCTCCATCTGGTGATTGAGCCATTGATCAATTCCCTCTGGACATGACTGTCCAACTAATTCCTCATCCACCAAACAGTCTACCCATCAAATCAATATCTCTCTGATTTAGAGAGAAGGATGTTGTGGGGGGCCATGTCAAAGGCCTTACAGAAGTCCAGGTAGAGGACGTCTAAAGCTCTTCCATTGCTGCTGATGTGGTCATCATAGAAGGCCACTTGGTTGCTCAGACAGGACTTGCCCTTGGTGAAGCCATGCTGGCTGCCTCAAATCACTTCCCTGTCCTCCATGTGCCTTAGCATAGCTTCTAGGAGGATCTTCCTAAGCACAGAGATGAGGCAGACAAGTTGGTAGTTCCCAGGGTTCTTCTTTCTAGCCTTTTTAAAAACAGGTGCAATTTTTCCCTTTTTCCAGTCACCAGGGACTTCACCTGACTGCCATGACTTTTCAAATATCATGGAGAGTGGCTTGGCAACCACATCAGCCAATTCCCTCAGTACTCTGGGATGCATCTCATCAGGTCCCATAGGCTACTGTATGTTCAGGTTCCTCAGGTGGTCATGAACCTGATCTTCTCTTACAGTGGGAGGGACTTTTCTGCCCCAGTCCCTTCCTTGCAGTCTGTCCACTTGAGAGGTGTGGGAAGAGAGGTTGCTAGGACAGACTGAGGCAAATTTTTTTGAGTACTTCAGCCGTTTCCTTGTCAGTTGTTACCAGTTTTCCAGTCTTGCTCATTGTATGGGGTACACTGACTGTCCTTTTCTGGCTGACATACCTATAGAAACCCTTCTTATTATTCTTCACATCCTTTGTGAAGTCCAGGTCCAGCCATACCTTGGCCTTCCTGACCCCATCCCTACACAATCGAGCAGCTTCTCTATACTATTCTCAAGTCATCTGTCCCTGCTTCCACTGCATGTCTTTCTTGTCCTTTAGTTGACCAGCAGATCTCAACTCAGTCATGCAGATCTCTTGCTATCCTTTCCTGTTTTCTTACACCTGGGAATCAAGAGCTCTTGTGCTCTAAAGAAAGTGTCCTTAAATACGTGCCAGATCTGTTCTGCTCCCTTGTCCCTGAGGGTAGTTTCCCAGGGGGTCCTATTGCCTAACTGAACAGCTGGATCTGAGATTCTTCTATATGGGACTCATCCAGGGCAATTGGAAAGCTGGAGAGGGACTTTTTACAAGGGCATGTAGTGATAAGACGAGGGGTAATGGCTTCAAAATGGAAGAGAGGAGATTTCACTATGAGGGTGGTGAGACACTGGAACAGGTTGCCCAGTGAAGCTGTGGAGACCTCATCCCTGGAAGTGTTCAAGGCTAGGCTGGATGGGGCTTTGAGCAACCTGCTTTAGTGAAAGGTGTCTGTGCCTATTGCAGGGGGGTTGGAACTAGATGATCTTTATGGTCCCTTCCAACCTAAACCATTCTATGATTCTATGAATCGCTAGCTTTGGAGAGGTAAGTCATATATTGGAGGGGCTAAAACTGAAGTAAGGAGTTACCAGAGATATAACAGAGGCCTATGGCTGTTATCAGGATCTTCTTATTCTGTTGATTATCTCCCAGAGTTCCCATCAAATGCACATTCATAACTATATGGACAGGTTTTGTAATGGTGATATCAGATATGTCTTTACATTTATCTCTCAGGGTTATGGGTGGGATTAATCTGCTCTAACCTAAATGTCTGCACATTAGATGGCTAAGCCTGAGTAGGTCACTTTAGGATTACCTTATTTTTAATATAGAGAAATAAGCACCTCCTCCAGGTGATTGATCTTATTTTGTGAGAAGGTGACATAAATTAGATGAACCAGTCTCTGGAAGTGCCTGCTTTTTGCCTTTGACCGCAAAGGCAGTCTAGCATGTTTAATCAGGTTTAGACATCCATGTTTTTTACATCTAAGACTGAGTTGAATCCTATGCTTAATTGCTTGAGATGGATATGCTCAAGACTGTGAGTTACTTGATCTGGTATTCTGCTTCACTGATTTTCTTCACTTCCCAATATTCTTATAGTAATTTTAATATAAACACTCAGGATAGGATTTGTCTCACCTGTCTGCCTCTTTCTCTACAGGAAGATTAATACATGTGAGCTTGTCATCCTAATTTGTATTTTACAATGGGCATCTAACCTGTGTAGTTAATAGAGTTTGATATCTATATGAGGTTATTGTGTTTTGTTCCCCAGTATTTATTTCCAAATCATGTAAAGGGTTCCCCTCATAACTACCTGAGCTGCAGATGTCTGTCCTTAAGATTTCTAAAACTGGACAGTTGATCCTTAGTGTTCTGCTTTCAAAACCAAGAAATGTTCAGCATGTGCAACTGTAAGAAAACTATGAATTAGTCAGAGGAGATGCTATTCTCACCTAACGTCAGCCGTATAAAACTGAGGCATCTCGTATAATCCATCCAGCAAAATTCCCTCTATTGTCATAGAGAGAAAATAGGTATTTCCAAAGTGGTAAAAAAACAACTACTTTACACTTTTTAGGCAAGTGAGATTTAAGTGAGACAACTAAAACAGGTAAAGAATATTATACATATGCATACTGGTCAATTTGCCCCCCACCCCCCCCACCCAATTAACATGCAAAAACATGCACTGAAGTTCTGATTTGTATTCACTGTTATCTTGGGAAATGCATTTCATCTACAATGATTGTTTATCTCTGTAAAATAGGAACACAGTGCTTTTCTCTTTCAGAAGCCAAATATAAAGAGTAGTTGCTATGTTTATGATGCCATAATTATAGAATCATAGAATTGTGTAGCTTGGAAGGTACCTTTAAGATCATCAAGTTCAACCATAACCTAACACTGCCAAAATCGCCACTAAACCACGTCCCTAAGCACCATGTCTACCTATCTTTTAAGTACCTCCAGGGATGGTGACTCAACCCCTTCCCTGGCCAGCCTGTTCCAATGCTTGACAACCCTTTTGGTGAAGAATTTTTTCCTAATATCCATCCTAAACCTACCCTGACATAACTTGAGACCATTACCTCTTGGCCTATCACTTGTTACTAGCAAAAATAGGTCAACCCCCACCTCTCTATAACCTCCTTTCTAGGTAGTTGTAGAGAGTGATAAGGTCTCCCCTCAGCTTCCTTTTCTCCAGGCTAAACAACCTCAGTTTCCTTAGCCACTCCTCATAACTGTAATTAGTGAGGCATGAAAGGTATTTGGATGATAAAAGATAATTTGGCTGGAGTATATATATGTATATATATAAAAAGGTATTTCCACGTAGCAAGAAAAATCTAGCTGATATTCACAAAACAGGAGTACGATTAGCCAGGCTTCCTAATAAGTAGAAAGAGATAGTCCTCTTTAGATGTTGATATATCTAAGACTGAATTGCTTTTTAAAGTCTCTTTTTTTTCACTTTCAACTAACTACAGAGTGAGTTCATGATGAATAGGATGCTAAATTATGTGTTTTGAATAAGTGCCTAGAATTAAGGAGGATGAAACAAGGTCAGAGAGCAAGGTCTAAGGAATGGAATTTATACTTGCAAATATGTGAATCCAAAGCAGTAATTGTTTCTCCAGTAAATATATTTATCATGGAAGTTTATGACAAGGAGCAATCAAGATGTGACCTAGCAATTGAATTCTCACACTAAGACAGCCAGATGCTTTTATTTATGACGACATTTCTGAAGACAGTTAATTACATTTTCACCTTTTTAGATCAAGACTTTTCAGAAAAATGGTATGTATTAGTATACACATGTGTGTGTATATACATGTAGATACATAAACGTGGATACACTTTCTCTTGTGCTGTTTTTATATTCAAACAGAAAGAACATAAAGACGTCCTGTAGACAAAGCTAGGTGATGTAAGATAACCTGTCAGTGAAATGTAGAGTAATGATGAATGACTACTTTCCTCAGGACTATCTTCCTTCAATCTGTTTTAATTATAGCAATATTAATTGTTGCCATTTTTTTTCGCACCATCTCACACACTTTTACTACCATGATAGAAGCAGGTGAAAGACCCTGTCTTCTGAATCTGCACAACAGTTATACTAGATCAGCAAAAGGTAAAGATCTTACTCATCAAGTAAGATTTAAATATTCCTCAGATACGACAAGCATGCAGACTCAGCAAATACACTTCAAAGAAAATGTAGATGTTAAAAAGGAAAGAGTGAGCATAGATTCTTTTACAAATGCCTTTGAAGGCAACACAAAATGTCACACAGTGTGAATTCAAGCAGTTTAAATAGGTTGGCATGACATTTAGAAGCTAAACTAATTATTAAAAAAAAACTGATTTTTTTTTATGTATTACTTATTTTGGGATGAAAGTGGCTGAGCATATTTAGTGTTGAATAGATGAAAACGTACATAACAGACCTTTGATTTAGGTTACACAGTTAAGCTAGAAATTTGGTACCACAGGCACCAGTACACGCTTAGTCTGGTATAAGCATTATTGCTGTAGCTCTTCCACTTTATACAAATACTAAAAAATTGGCTTTAGACAGGGCTGTTATGCAGCCATTCCCCTTTTGTTGTCTGTATTAATATTCTGTCCAACAGACCAATGAGAAACATCTTCTGAATAGAGTATTGGAGGATTTCTGAAGTAAAATTGGATCAGCTACAAGAGGAGAAAAGAAGTTACTACTTTTTGCACTACGTAGTTTATCTAGAATCCCCCAAAGTAGAGATACTGGCTTAAATCCTTTTGGCAGAGAAGGGAATTGAGATTTTCCATAATCTGCTGAGTCCTCAAGACACTGACCTAAGGGACTGGAGACATGCATTGCTATCATTTATTCGGTTGCCCCAAATTATTCCTTTCTCTTTTTTTTTTTTTTTAATTTTTTTCTCCAGATAGATTACAGCTGGTAAATTTGTTTTACATTTAAACACACAAACATAGAAAGAAAATTTCAGTTCAGAAACAAAGGAATATCATTATATGCCTATAAATGCTATACAATTTGGGAAAAAAAAAATAAAAAATGAAGAATCATCTTCTGGGAAGGGACTGAAGAATCTCCAAGTCTTCAAATTCTAACTCCGGCATAAGTCTAACCCTACTAGTCACGGCTAAATATCTACAAAAATGGGTACAGGGACTGTAACTGCACTACATAAACTCTCTGCAGGCCAGACTTGTCTTTTGTCTTTTTTTTGTTGTTGTTTTTAAATAGTATTATGCTGCTCTTATGCTCAGTCTAGTAATCACTGGTCCATCTGATAAGTCTGCTAGCGTGTCTATGTTGATTTGTATGTAGCTACTTAAACTATATGCAGCTTTTGATCTTGTGGAGTGGGCCATATCCATCAAGGGGTGTATTTCTTACAAGTGCCGTAAGCTTTCTGTCAGAATAAGTGTTATTGGAATTTTATAGGGTAAAACTAAAATTAATTTCATTCTCTATAACCCTGTGGTCCAAATTGGAAAGTAACTAAACTAAATAATGTAGATGATCATTCATTTACTTAGAAGATACGAAAAAAATATAATATAGACAAATAAACAAATAGATATATTCATTTTATTAATTGGAATAAAGTCATGTTAAAAATAATTTTCATTGTTAAAATCAAAATTAAAAATAGCTCTACATTTTTAAAGCCCTGATATAAAATACTTATCCTTAAATTAATAGTAAGTAGTTATGTGATATATAACAGTCTTTTTATCCATTAGTGGGAAATTACGGCATGATAACATAATTTACATTAATATTTCTGACTTTTTCCTCATATTATTTACAGTCAATATAGAAGCAAGGTGTGAGACATTCACTTTCTATTAAGAACTTTGAAATTCTGAAGATGGTTCAAAGTTTCTTAATGTTGAAATTGTGCTTCAGAAAAGTGATCTCCTACACAGATGTTCTGTATTCTTCTGTAGAATAGTTACTAAAATGATCAAAAATACAGCATTGTTCGCTTATTAAGGAAAGGTACAAAATCAAAAGGCTTCTAGGGTAGAATACAGCTGCAGCTGGTATGTGAAGAATTCACCGCATCTGCAAGCGCTGCAAAGTAACACGGGGAGTAGAGTGGGATGGAGATCCTACGGGCAAGCCCTGTGATAATACAGCAGATTTGGGAACAAGATGGTCCTATGGAAGTGATAAGCCGCATACTTACTACCCTGAGCCAACAGTTTGTCAGATTTTGATGAAATGCTGTCCTTTGTGCGAACTTTGCGCATTATAATGTCATTATAATACCTAAACACACCTCCATCCCAAAGGCTACCCGCCTCCAAGGTGCGACCACTCCTCCTTGCATCTGCGCCCTGAATTTTTCCTAAACTATACCTTTAAATGTGAAGCAAGAGAGTTTTACACCAATCACAATAAAAGTATTTATGACTAGAGTCACTCAAACTCCACCTTGAAAGTTAAAAATAATATAAAAATAGCCCAAGAGCGGCGGAATATCAGGGAAGACACCATCGTGAACAAGTCAAGGATTCCATCAACGACTGCCTTTGACTTCCAGGACCAGTCGACGGGCTGAGCCTTTCTTCCCCCCCATAGGAACGCCTTTGGGTAAGACTTAGACTATACCAAGCGCTTCCTCGGAAAACTTACAAATCTCTCTAGAGAGTCTCTTTCCTACACTTATAGCCAGGATGTATAGTTTCTAACTTTGTTGTGCGTTTTGTATAATTAACAATACTTTTATTTGCACGTGCTTTGCAGACAGCGTATTTATCACCGGCAATCCATAAAGAACCTGTACCTCCGTTGCTCAAATAAACTGCACTATGAAAGTAGCTAGTTGTTTGGGTTTCTCACTGAACGTGACCAAAGAGTGGCCATGCTAGTTCATGAGAACGACTAGGCTGAAGGTGCAGTCCACTATCAGTGTATCCGGAATCGTAAGTGTTTGACATATCAAACGTGACTGGACTGAAAGTGGTGAATTGGACATCACTCAGAATTTAAACCTAGACACACCTAGCCTCCCACCTCGGTGAGGAGTGTTAGAATGCAAGGGGGTTTATCTTATGCCAAATTACTTTGCATCTTAACGCAATACTTCTCAAATAAAAACATGTGCTCAACAACTGCAAAAAAAAGTTATTAATTCCATAGTTAACTACAACAACCATGAAGCCCTGTAAATGAGGGTGATACAAATTATTCTTTCAGCTTTGTAAACTAAAAAGACAAAATTAGTTTTATTTCCTCAATGACAAATATATCACACAAAGAAATCTTTCCATCCAAAGTGACAATTACAGAATTATCACCAGAGACAGTTTGTTTCCTTTTATTTTTCATGGATGTTCAATACATAAATAATTGAAAAAAGTAAAAAGATTTAAAAAAAAAGTTGGAGACAACACATGAAGAATGGTTTGTGTCATATCAAAACAAATGCCCAATAGGGATGTTCTAAAGGGTTTGATAAAATAATCCAATATAGCTGAATACAGAAAAGCCTTGCTGACTTATGACCAACAGCAACTCATAAAATTCAAGACTGATGCTTATTTTTGCGATGGTTCTTAGAAAATCATCTTTATATCTAAAAGAGGTTTTCATATTTTCTGTTTAATAGAGCATGATAAAATAATTGTTATAAACAATTTATGTACTGATTAATATTTAGCTTTATTTTGCTTGGGGAAGGAAACGAATTTATTTAATTGCTTCACTAAATTGAATATATAAAAACTATATGGCTATTTCCTATAAATCATTTACTTGTTTTGTTTTTAGATGGCCACAGGATCATAGGTGCATGAAGATTCAGCCTTGATGAAACAGTTGTAAACTGTGGTCTCCGCTGTTGCATAAAACAGGGCTGACCTTTGCTAGTTCATTATTAACAAAATAGGATCATGAAAAAAGTATGATTATCCTTTGCTTTCAGGGTAAAATTTTGTATCTCCTTCTACAACATGGTCACCCGCTTAGTGGATGAGGGAAAAGCTGTGGGTATTATCTATCTGGACTTTAGTAAAGCCTTTGACACTGTTTCCCACAGGATTCTCCTGGAGAAACTGGCTGCTCGTGGCTTGGATGGGCATACACTTTGCCGAGTAAAAACTGGCTGGAAGACTGTGCCCAGAGAGTGGTGGTGAGTGGAGTTAATTTCAGTTGGTAGCCAGTCACGCGTGGTGTCACTGACCCAGGGCTCAGTATTGGCGCCAGTCCTGTTTAATATCTTTATCAATGATCTGGATGAGGGAATTGAGTGCACCCTCAGTAAATTTGCAGGTGATACCAAGCTGGGTGGAAGTGTTATCTGCCTGATGGCAGGGAGGCCCTGGAGAGGGATTTAGACAGACTAGATTGATGGGCCAAGGCAAACTGCGTGAGTTTCAATAAGGCCAAATGCCAGGTCTTACACTTGGACCACAACAACCTTCGCCAACGTTACAGGCTTGGGGAGGAGAGCCTGGAAAGCTGCTCAGCAGAGAGGGACCTGGAGGTGTTGATTGATAGCCGGCTGAACATGAGCCAGCAGTGTGCCCAGTGGCCAAGAAGGCCAACGGCATCCTGGCCTGTCTCAGGAATAGTGTAGCCAGTAGGACCAGGGAGGTGATTTTACCCCTGTAGTGGTGAGGCCGCATCTTCAGTACTGTGTTCAGATTTGGGCCCCTCACCACAAGAAAGACATTAAGGCGCTGGAGCGTGTGCAAAGAAGGGCAATGAAACTGGTGAGGGGTCTGGAGAACATATCTTATGAGGAGTGGTTGAGGGAACTGGGGTTGTTTAGCCTGGAGAAAAGGAGGCTCAAGGGAGACCTTATGGCTCTCTACAACTATCTGAAAGGAGGTTGCAGAGAGGTGGGAGTCGACATGTTATGTCAAGTAACAGGTGATAAAACAAGAATAAATGGCTTCAAGTTGCACCAAGGGAAGTTTAGATTGGATATTAGAATGAATTTCTTTACAGAAAGGGTCATCAGGCATTGGAACCTGTTACCCAGGGCAGTGGTGGAGTCCCATCCCTGAAGGTATTTAAGGGTCATGTAGATATAGTGTTTGGGGACATGGTTTAGTGGTGAGCTTGTCAGTGTTAGCTTAATGATTGGACTAGATGATAATCCCATCAGGGAGGGCACCAGAGGTCAGGGGGCTCAAGAGAGCTGGCTGATATTTAAGCATCACTTCCTCCAAGCTCAGGATTGTTGCATCCCTAAGAGCAAGAAATCAGGCAAGGGAAGAAGGAGACCTGCATGGCTGAGCAGGGAGCTTCTGAAAAAGCTCAGGTGGAAGAAGGGAGTTCACAGTATGTGGAAGAAGGGGCTGACCGCTTGGGACAAGTATAAGAATGCTGTCAGGGTATGCAGGGAGGAAACAAGGAAAGCCAAGGCAGCCTTGGAATTGAACCTGGTGAGGGATGTCAAGGCCAACAGGGTTTCTTTAAGTATCTAGGAGGCAAAAGGAAAATTAAGAAAAATTTAGGCCTGCTGTTAAATGAGACAGGTGCCGTGGTGACCGATGATGCAGAGAAGGTGGAGTTGCTGAATGCCTTCTTTGCTCCTGTCTTCACTGCTTGGGGCAGCCCTCAGGAGTCCCAGACTCTGCAGGTAACAGAGAAAGTCTGGAGGAAGGAAGACTTTCCCTTGGTTGCAGAAGAAAAAGTTAGAGAGCAATTAAGTAAACTGGATATCCACAAGTCCATGGGGCCTGACGGGATGCAGCCACGCGTGCTGAGGGAGCTGGGGGAAGTCATTGCTGGGCCGCTCTCCATCACCTTTGAAAGGTCCCAGAGAACAGGTGAGGTGCCTGAGGACTGGAGGAAAGCCAATGTCACTCCAGTCTTCAAAAAGGGCAAGAAGGATGACGCGGGAAACAACAGGCCGGTCAGCCTCACCTCCATCCCTCACCATCATCCCAGGATGATGGAACAGCTTGTTCTGGGCATCATCTCCAAGCATCTAGAGGAAAAGAAGGTTATCAGAAGTAGTCAACATGTATGCGCCAAGGGGGAGTCATGTCTGACTAATCTGATAGTCTTCTATGATGGCATGACTGGATGGGTGGATGAGGGGAGGGCAGTGGATGTTGCCTACCTTGACTTTGGCAAGACTTTCGACGCTGTCTCCCACATCATCCTCACTGGCAAGCTTAGGAAGTGTGGGCTAGATGAATGGACAGTGGGGTGGATTGAGAACTGGCT
>VZSZ01000229.1:0-12804 GCA_013398815.1 Ibidorhyncha struthersii
TCACAAGTTACAACCGATAGGACAAGAGGAAATGGCATCAAAGTTGCACCAGGGGAGGTTTAGGTTAGACATCAGGAAAGACTTCTACACTGAAAGGGTTATCGAAGACTGGAACAGGCTGCCCAGGGAAGTGGTTGAATCACCATCCTTGGATGTATTTAAAAGCCATCTAGATATGGTGCTCAGGGACATGGTTTAGAAGTGGGCCTGGTAGATGTTAGATAACGGTTGGAGTTGATGATCTTAAAGGTCTTTTCCAGCCGTAATGATTCTATGATTCTATAACTGAATATGCTGTAGGATTTGTTTCTTTAATTTTGCAGTAAAGTCAGTAGAGAGATTGTGTTTCTGAAAATTATTTACATTTTTAAAGTAGGGGACATAAGAATGAATGGAACGCAGCGAGCATGGAGCCTCAATTGGGAAGGAAACATTCATCATCTCTCCTGATTTAGGCAAATGGAAAAAAGAAATTACGGACTGAAGTGATGAGCCACCATTATTTAGTGAATGTATTTGCTGTTTAAGTCAGAGCCCTTGGGTTCATTCGGAAAAGCCCAGTTTGAGCATAAGCCTTCATCCTGCTGGAGTTGTCAGAACTGCCCTGCAGTCATGAACTTTACAAGTTGGTTGCTTTTGACTTGCAATGAGAAATGGGGCAGGTTCCTGCTAAAGAGCCTCACCAGCTACTCATGGTCATATTTCTCAGTGTACGAGGTAAATTTCTAACTACCAGATTAGCGTGTGCATATGAAACCAAAGTTCTCACCACCTGCTTTATTGTTAATGAAAAAGATTTTGCAAACTGCATTAAAGTAAGGCAGAGCATTTTTTTTCACAGTGGTAAGATCAGGATGAAGATAACTAAAAAAGTGTTTGTAAGCACCACAGAGAGCACAGGGCTATGCTTGCAAATACTAGTTCAAATTGCACAGTAACAGTGGACATGGGCAAGTTCATGGCTGATGTGTCGCCCCACCTGCTGGTAGAAGAGAAAGAGCTTCAAAACCAGTATCTTCCATGTGTTTTAATTGTGATGGGATAAGATTAAAGGAGAGAGAGAACTTTTGTGAAGAATATTTTAATTGACCAAATGATATTTCTGGGAAAAATATATTACTTGGGGCACACAGAACCTCCTTTTGATTCTCACGGGTGATCTCAGTGTTTTTCCCCAGCTATATCGATTAGTTTAAAAAACCAACAAACCAGCCTTTCCTCACACATTTTGCTCTAAGAAACTGAAAGAAGAAAGCACTACTGTTTTGATGCTATAAGAAATATTTGTCTGTTTTGTATTGCACCAATTTTAATATGCCTTACAACAGTGGTAATATGTTGAGTGACTTTGCTTACCTTTCTTTAGCCTTCTGTAATACTGGTTCAGTCTTTTAATATTTCCTGCTGACATGAATGCTCCTGGGGCAGATTTAAAGCAAGGTGTGAAGGAGCCTGCTCCTCTCCCTTGGAATCATCTTGATCTGTTCCTGTAGTTGTGATCCAGGAACATGTGGAAAAAAAAATCCCACTGGTTAACAAATAGTTCTTACTTAAGTTTGCATATGATAACATCAGTTTGTGAGTTTCAGAAACACATGGTGCTAAGTATTTGACAAGAATGGATCATTCTGAACTCTGAGCCCACTTAAATAGTTGTGTGATGCCATATACGCATCCAGATTTTCCTGTGTGAAAGAACACAGGTGGTGTAACTGCAGCTGGCTGTGCACTCTCTCACATCTGTGTCTTGCTCCAAAGCTGCTTTCCATGATGAACATCCATGAAATCAATCTGACAGGTAGAATACAAAGAACTGCTTTATTTTCATAGCTAGGAATGACAAGGGGAATTACAGGATTTTAAAGAAATATTTATTTCAACTGGAGAAGGATTTTAAGTCCTGAGAATACTTTGGTGAGAATCTAGGTACTTATGAGAATTACAGAGAAATTTAGGCTTTTTTTAAAAAAAGTAATAACTGTGGTTAATACTTGCTAACTTCTCTTCATACTTTCAGAAAAATATATGTCTAAAATACAGTCCTATTTTGTATGTTCATTAATAGAAGAGGATTTTTTTTTCTTTTTTGTTATGTATTACGTTTTTTGCACTTTGTTATAGAAATGCATGCATCCTTGGACATTGCTTGAAGTCTTTTGGTAAAGTGTTATCAGGTGTAACTTTTTGTACTAACTTGACTACTTTTTGTTCAGTCTTTTATGAATGCTGTATGCAACAGTCCAGAAGAGTAGCACCCAAACACTATTATTTATTTTCACATATTGATCCATTTTATAAAACAGTTTGCATGTAAAACAGCATTTAAAAATAATATTTAGGCTGACAGCTTTTCAGGTAATAAAGATCTAGAATCAAAAATCCTCAGGACAGAGTTTCAAAAACACACTACTGCCCTGAGCTAGGGTGTCCTGGTTCCAGCAGGGATGGGGTTAATTTCCCCAAGGAGCCGGCAGGGGACACAGGTATTCCATCCCATGCGAGCCATGCCCAGGCTATAGGGGGGAGCTGGCCGGGGGAGGAGGCAGGAAGTCGCGGCTCGCAGGGGTGGGACGGTCCGGGTCTGGTCGGTGAGCGGCGGTACTGAAATCACGTCTGTATATTCTTTTATTGATGTTATTGTTATCTTATTTTTTTTTCTCTTTCCTTTGCTGTTCTGTTAAACTGCCTTTATCTCAACCCACGAGTTTTGCCTTTTTCTTCCGTTTTCCCCACGGCTGTGGGGCTTGAGCGAGCGGCCGCGTGGTTCTTTGTTGCCGGCTGAGGCCAAACCACGACAGTGCAGTGATAGATAAGGCTGCACAGCTTTGTCTGGTTTTGTTATTTTTCTATCTGGAAACATTCCAGAAACAAGCAGTTATGGGCAAAGTTTTGCAGTCCTTTTCCTACTTTCACATGGTGTTTAACCCTGTGACTGCACATTCCAATCCTCTATTGCTAATTTACAATTTTTCATGTGCTGTGCTTGGATGGAGAAGCAAAAATGTCTGTTGTGTTTATTAATTTAGCCTTGAATTGTCTCCTTGCCGAGACACAGCTGCTTGGTACAGGTGAGGAGAGACTGAGGAAATGGCAAAGCCTTCCATGTTTTTCTGCTTTCCTACTAGTTGATTGGCACATGCTTGAAGGGTCACCTGACCTGCCTTGGCCTGCAAAGAGCTATGAGGCACTGGGATGCAGTGCGGTGTTCTGTTTCTGTGGTCTTCCTGTTTCCAATAAGCACAGACATCAGTGCTGTCTGTGTGGGGTGATGCATGGGTCTTCTGCAAGAGGTTGGTGCCCTTTGAGAGCTCCTCTAAAACAGGATGTTCTTGGCTGACTAGGCTCAATTGCTTTGTGCCTCTTACTGTAATATGGTCTTTCATTATTTGTTTCATATTTATTATGCTTTTTGCAATATTGCCTTTCCCTTGAGAGAAATGTCAGAAAATGGCATCCCTTGATATTTCGAAACAAGTTATTTTGGGTACTTTGGAGTTGAATCTTTATAGATGTTTAAGTATAATTTAGAATATATTCTTGCCAATGTAAATCTACTCAGTTGTTCTGAAACCAGAATAGCATAGCTACTTAAGCAATTTTCTTATGGTGAGAAAGATTTAGGGAGGCCTTTAGTTCCAGTGTAAGCCAGTTCTGAGAATAAAGATTTAGCGATCATCGCGATCTGGCCTGGTCAATAGAGAAAGTGTCAAGGAACTTGTATTCAAAATAGCAAGTAGCAAAAACTTCACATCAAATATCTGAAAATAAAGGACCTCTGTTCACTCAGGGGTCCTCAAGGGCACAGCGGGATGAATGTTTGAATTCTCTTTGCTCTGCTGTATTTATAATTTATTACCATTGGCTAAAAGATTAGTGTGCATTCCCCACTGCTTTCATGTTTTTTCTAACTTCCTCTTGGGTTCAAACTTAATACTGACAACTCCAAAACCCTTCTGTTAGTCTGTGTAAGTTGCAGCCTCATATGTAAAATGAGATTTCCACAATCCCATTATTAGGACACTTTTTGGAGGGTTGTAGTAAATCGCTGGTTTAACAATGTTTACTACAGAGCAACTAACATCAAGTCTTGCTATTTTTGAGCTGCCTTCTGGCTTTTGGGAGGATTCTGATTGTCTGCTAGAGGAACATTTGGCACTCATCTGTTGTATATAATACTAATCATTGCTTTGGACTGTGCTAGTCTCATAGTGATTGTTAAGTCCCTTATATTGCTGATATTAAAACTTGCACTGAAAAGGATAGTGGGCTGGAGGTGCCTTCCCCAGTGATTTAAGATACAGGACTTTGAGTTGCATGAACAGTTTAGCTGTCTGTCCTTTCACGGATTTCAGACGCTGTTACAATCATCTTGTCTAAGCTCCTCTGCTAAAGCAGGGCATGGAATTTGACTTTGTAATTCCTGTATCGAGCTCATAATTTCTAGATGATTTAAAGCATGTTTCTAATCAGTCCAGATTCCTCCCTTTAGTACATAGTTAATGTAGATAATTTAACTTTTTAGCCATTTGTATGTCCTTTATATAGTAAGAATTGCAAATTTAGTAGTAGAAATATCTTAATTTGAGGGGGGGGCACATTTAATTGTATTTGGTGATGACAGTATAGGGATTATTTTTACCAAGTTATTTTCTTCCATTGTATTCAGTCATCTTCACTAACGTATATGAAAAATTTAGTCCATGCTGCTAGATACTTTGTCAAGGCTGTTTGTTTTTTTTTCTTGGCTGCCTGTTTGGGTAATTAGTGTGATGGTAACGAAGGTTTCTTATAAGTGAGAAAATGATATGGTGACAGTTTTAACTGTATATTCTGTTATTGTAACAACAATAAACACAAATAATAAGTATGGAGTTTTATTACCCTGATGCATGTGTATATATACAGCAAACTACATAATATAGTAGCAGAATGTTTTTAAGATTGCAAAACTATGTATTTAAAACTTGTGTTTGTACATGTAGTTATACCTTCTTGTAGTGTATGCAGTATGATATGTTTTTTAATTACGTAGTTGCCTGACCCATTTCCCTGCTCATCCTTGCTTTGTTCGTTGTTGAGGTCTTCACTAAATGAGAATTGCTTCATTCTGGTTGTTTAGTTTGTGGTCTTAAGCCACCTTTTTCTTCACAGCATTTCAGGCTCCTCTCTGGAAACAGATGTCTTCATTGCCTTTTGTGTTTTTTTTTCCAGTGATGTTGCTGATAACAGTTTCATAGAGCTCCACAAATATTAAGTCATCTTCAGGACACTGTTGTGAGCAAAGGCAGCATCATGATTCCTGTGAGGAATGAGGCAGCCCCAATTAAAAAAACAAACCACCTACCATTTTAAGATAGTTTAAGGTTTTAGGATTAATCTCTTTGTAATAAGGAGGTTATGTGGAAAAACGTTTCAAAAATCTGAATCTGGGGACAGAACTCTTAACTGCGTTAGATTTGACAGTGTAAGGCTTTATTTGTCACACGGAGTGAGTACCATCTGCTCACTGCATGGCTGGCTTCAGTTACGGAGTACCAGGTGTCTGAGATGATTCCTTGCAGAACAAATCTTCCTGGCATACCTCTGCCTGCATCATCCAGCTTCAGCAGCTGGAATCCAAATATAAGCATCAAAAGCAAAAGAATTATTCAAATGTGAGTGCACAGATTGAACAGATGTGTTGACATAATTTAGTGTTGTCTCACTTGTTTCCTGATTCTGAGAATTTAAAGTTTCAAGATTTTGGTGCTTTGTTGTATATATAAAGCGTATCTTGTAATAGAAATATGCATATCAGGGGCACGCACATTTTAAATACCTTTTTGCTTTTTCATTTAGTGGCCAGCCCAGCCCAAACCACAGCAGTTTTTATGATGAATCTCTACTAATTTTTGTTTTTTCACTGTATCGAAATTGTGATTCACAGAAACAGTGCAGGATTTTTTGGAAATGATGACAAGTTATGTAGTAAATTGCAGTCCCTGAAACCTGATTTTAGTTTTATAATACCAATCAGTAACTTGCTTGCTTGTAAGATGCTTTTGCTGCCATCTTTATTCTGCCATGCTGTAAACTGCAACCTTATTTAATCAAGAAGTGTGGCAGTGCAACTTCATCGCAGTGTGACAGACAAAGGTTTTTCCTGGATTACTCTGTTACTAGCATCATACATTAGATTTCTCTTTTGGGAAATACTAGTTTAGAAAGTGGAAATCAAGGTGGCTTCAGTGTGGATGACAGATGAGTAACAGGGGAGGTATGAAAAATATTCTTGACACCCGGAAACTTTCCAGACATACTAGAAACATGCGAAGAGTGTTCTGCCATGGAGTAATCTGTGCTATCTTGCACCAGACCTCTAAGCCAAGTTGGAGAAATTGGGAAGTATATGCTTATTCCATATGAAGTTGTCTGTACGACTTTTGTATTTTTAGGGTTTTCATATTTCGTGTCTTCTAGATACTGATACGGAAATTGCAGTGTCATTGGGTTTGTATGTACAAACAAGACACAGGACTCTGAAGAGCCATGACATTTGTCCTTTGAAAACCAAGAGTGTATGAATGCATGTTCCTATGAAAACCCTGAAAACCTGGTCTAGTGGAAGGTGTCCCCGCCCATGGCAAGGGGGTTGGAACTAGATGATCTTTAAGGTCCCTTCCAACCTAAACCATTCTATGATAATTGCAAAAATCATTTGTAGTGGGCGAGGCTTTTGACAGATTATGTGTGTTTCATTATTTGATTGCCGTAGGAAACTGGTGTTGAAGTTGGCAGATCTACTTATTAAAAGCAAAGCTTGTTGTTAGCTGGCAGAATTACAGAATGCCAGAAGGGGAAAGAGACCACATGCTTAGAAAGAAAGAGAGAATGTGCAATGTGCATAAAGAGTGGAGAAGCTATAAAGCAAGCAGGAAAAAGTAGACTTAAATGTGGTTCAAATTTGTTCTATTGGGCTCAAGTTGATAGCTGTGTAGAAGTAAAAGCATTAAGTTCTCTCATTTCAAAATGAATTTAATGTTTTGGAAAATCTGGAGTTTTCTGTCGTGTCAAGTATGATTTGGTCACCTGTTTGCAGCCTGTCAGAAGTCTTTAATCCATGCTTATTTTCCTGACTCAAATTAAATTAAAAAAAAAAAAAGCAGCTTGCTCTGAAGCTTTACAAAGCACTATAATATGGCATAAGTGGATACTCTAGGCTCTGAAACTTTGTTCTTAGTCTAGATTAGCTTGATGTGAGATTACAGTATTGACTCCCAGTATATGTTAAATTTCTGCATGTAATTTGGTGATATGTAACTTGTAGCTATTTTGGGGGGAAAAAAAAACAACCCCCAAAAAAACAAAACAAAACTAAAACCAACTGAGTCTTTACAGGTAGTAGTTTAGAACTAAACTGTCCCGCAAGGTTTTGGAAGCAGCAGTCAAACAAGTTGAGTATGTGTGTCTAGAGGAGTCTATGTCTGGCCTCAATTTCTTGCTCGAGTTGGGTCCCTTTGCAACCTCAGGCAGCACAGATTAGAATATTCACTTAGTTATTTGCATTATTTATTCCTAACTGAATGCCTTTAGAATAACCAGCCACCTTGCTTTGTCTCCTAAGACCTCTCAGTTTGAGAGCAATGTTTGAAATGTGGGAAGCTGACTGGTAAAAAGCTGACTGATGTAGTGAAACACACACACAAAAAAAAGAAAAGCAGAAGGGCTGGCTCCCCTGAGAAATCAAGAAATATGCTTTTTGTTTGGTTGTTTTTGTTTTTGTTTTTTTTTTTTAAAAAAAGCATTTCCCTTAAAACAAGACCTAGATTTAAATGATTGCTCATACTGATCTCTCTAAAAGAGGCTATTAGTGGCACATTTACCATGAAATATTAGAACCCTTTGGGAGGTGGCAAGCTCCTCTTTAGCAGTTCTGAGTCTTTCAAGAATTACGTATCTGGTGGTAGCATAGCAGTGCTTAGGTGAGTTACACCAGCTGTCTGCTGCATCTACCATTTTTGAGGAGCTTTATCTTGTAAAAGCCTCAATAAAGTTCTCTGAAGATGTCATGGCTGAGCTAACTAGGATACAAGTTTTTCCAGCTGCCATGCACAAGTTTGGAAGGGCAAAACTAAAAGGAGAAATAGGTAGAAAGATGATTGTTCTGATGTAGCAGGCAACTCGTGAACTACTCCCAAAAACAGGGAGTCATAAGCCTGTTAGAAAAAACAGGTCAGTTTAAAATTAATGCATTCCTCTTCATTCTTTTCTCGACAAGGCACTGGTTTTCTGGAAGGAGTCAAGTGAGATATCCTTTCTTGTCTTGGTATGGCCCACATCTAAAAAAAAATAAATTCCTTTAAAAAGGTAAAATAAAAAGAGAAAGAGGTGTTCCCTTCTGGTAACTCAGGTTCGTTCTTTTGGTAAGATGATGACCAAGGGATTCCTCTGGAGCACATTAACAAAAACAGACATGCAAGAGTACCTTTTTTTTCCCTTCCTCCTCCCTTTCTTCTCCCTTCTTTCTCCCTTCTTCCTCGCAGGAAAACAATTGAGATATACCTGGCCTTTTGACAGACTAGCAGCCAATTTTTAGTCCTTGCTGGCCAGTGTGGAAGAAGGGCTTATTCCTTCCAGCCAGCAGCCTTTCAGCCTCACAAACCTCCACCTATTTCTTAGTGAGTCATAGCTAGAAGACCTTTTCACGTGTTTGATCACATCTTGTGCAAGTCAGGGATATATTTTTACTCCTTTATTGCATTCTATAATCAACATTCTGAAACAACTGAGTGATTGTAGCTTTAAGCTCTATTCATACATATGTGGAAATACAGATAGATAGTGCCATTATATTTTCAGATGTGGATGAGTTAGAAGACTGGCTAACTTTCTTGGCAGGAGCAGGATGGTAGAAAAATTGTTTTGGGTCTCTTTTGTGTGTGTGACCTGTAGAAACTCTGTACACGTGCAATACTTAAATATACAACAGATTAGTATTTCTTGGTATGCCCATTTATACACTCATTTATATACTCTGAGTTCAGAGGCAGTCAACTTGAGCACTGATCCTGCTCCCCATGAATTTTCTCCAGGGAAGTCGGAGAACGTCCACAGCACGTTCCCCTGTGCTGGAATAGGCCAGTGTAGGGCAGCTGCCCTGTGGCAGATGCAAGGAAGGGAAGCAGCTGGTCAGAGCGCTCCTTGCTCACCTCTGAGTCTTTGTAGAGGACATAGAGGATTTGCCTGTTGCTTTTAGCCTCTTTGCAAATGAATACTCCCAGTGCAGAATGAAATCCTGTTCCACACCTCCATACCGTGACTTCAGTTAATATTTGGCTTGCGGATGGTGATGTAAAAATAGCCAGTTTTTCATGCTAGCTTTTCATTAACACCATCTTTGTTGTTATTTTCAATTCTTTTTTAACACTTCCTATAAACAGATTTTGAGTTATATGGATTTCTGCAATGCAGTGTGCTAGACATTACACAGTTCTTTGTCCAGTGCCAGTTAGCCAGCTAGTTGAGACCCTGACTCCTGTAAAGGTCAGTGAAATTAATTCATAGCTTTAACTGCTAAGGTCTAAATTAAAGTTAGTTCAGCAGTGGAGTATGAAAGAGGTCTTTAATTTCATGCATTATGTACTTCATATTCCATGATGTCCTTTTTGTATAGTATCTTGATAGAGTGAAATATATTGGAATGAGAAGTCAACACTGACTTGATATGCAGAGAAATCTAGGCTGGTGTATCATATGGGTCAAAAAAATCTATTACATACAGACTGAAAGTTTTCTTCATCTGAAATGAAACACGATGGTGGGATTAACTCTCTGTTATCTAGTTCAGGATTTTCCTAATAATGTTATTGTTTGTGTCTGTCAAATCAGCTCATGGTTTAATGGCTGTAAGAATTAACCCAGTTTTACTTTCTTAAAAGATTGCCTTTCAACATTGCTGTATTTCTGTTGCTACAGCCCTAAACTTTTTCCTTTCTTTTTCTTTCTTTTCTTTTTTTTTTTTTTTTTTAAGAGGAGGAAAAAGGCTTGATTTGAAATACATCAGTTTCCAGAATAAAAAAAAGTTCTTTTGATGCTGGATTGCTGTTACTATTGTTTGCATTTTTTTTTTTCTGTGGGTGACTGCTATATGCTCATTATTTTTAACTTCCTGTGTACTTATAAATGTTCCACATAAAAGCCAAAACAGCTCCATGTTTATCTGTCAGCAGCTTCTGCCAGTACTTTTATGTAAATCTTCCAGATCTAAACAGCTTGATTTCTCAAGCACAGTAATATACACTATCTTTTTCTTGCAGTAGTGAAGAGTTTATTCTTTTCCTCTCCATTGTTTGCCTGCAAATAGTTTGAGAGGGATTCATTGGGAATTCCCCCCCTTAGTTTCTCCACAGCAAAAAGGTAGCAAAATATTCTTTCAGAGCAAAACAACATACTGTCCTGGTTTTATGTATTATGATTATTGAAGAAAAAGAGAATGTTTAAAAAAATATATGCTTCATAAGCAGAGTCATTATCACAAACTAGCGATGGCTTTGCATAAGAAACCACTTCATGGTACTAAAAAACAGGAAACAGCAGTAAGGAATAAGGATCCTTTACAGGTGGGACAGGTCATTCTGGAGAGAGTTCCAGTACCTCACAGTGAACGTCCATCCAGCAGTCCTATTTTCATTACAAAGAGCAGATGCTGCTGGAACACCATTACTAACCGTCACCATGTTTATGTGGAAAGGGAACTAAGGTTAGTAATCATGGTAGGTGTCCTGGTTTAGCCCCAGTCTGCGACGAGCGGAGGAAGGCAAGACATCGATTCAATATGAATGATAAGCAAGCTTCACTTTCTTGACAACACACAGCTACTTTTATAGTCTCTACGTTAATTATGCACACGTACAGTGATATAATTGGTTACACTCTAGAGATTACATTTTAATACTGCCACCCCTTCTTGCGGTTCTCACAGTCCGTACACCATCCTTCTGTGCTGGCTCCGAGCCCTGAAAGTTGTTTATTCCATACTCGAGGTCACTGTGACATTAATAGTGCTGCCTGCATAGTTCACTTATCTTAGCAAAGATAAAGGCCTAGTTATGCTAACCCAGGCCTGACTGTTCTACATGCTTTCGACCAGCTCTTCTAGGGACTTATGTCCCCGTTCCCGGAGCCATTCTCCAACACCAGTCGGCAGCAAAGAACCACGTGGTCTTTTGCTCGTGCTCTGCCCCACCCCCCTACCACCTGCCCGCGGTGTGATGGAGGGAGAATTGGAAGAAAAAAGCAAAACTCATGGGTTGAGATAAAGGCAGTTTAACAAAAGAGCAAAGGAAAGAGGAAAATAACAACAACAATACTGATAAAGGAATATACAAAACACGATTAATGTACAACCGCTTGCTGACCAGAACCTGGAAAAGCCCTAGGCTGCTCCCGAGTGGTGACTCCTGCCCACCCACACACCTCCCTCCCCTGGCCAGCACCCCCAGTGATATACTGAGCATGATGTCACGTGGTATCGAATACCCCTTTGGCTAGTTTGGGTCAGCCTTCAGGCTGTGTCCTGTCCCAGCTCCTTGTGAAAATTAATCCTATCCCCACTGGAACCAGGACAGTAGGTTAGTGCCAAACCATTCAGAAGACAATATATATCACTGCTTTTTAGGTCAAATGTCTGAAAATACCAGCATAGGAACTCGCTATATCTGTGAAGTTTTACCTGGTGGAGGTCACTGAAGTCATCTCAATGACAATCTCCATAGCCTTGCTCAGAAAAGGTAGAAGATGGTACTGGCTAGACAACCAAAATTTTCAGGTGCCTCTTGAGATGGACTTCAGCATTTCTTCCCCTAGAAGATAGGCAGCTGTCTCTCTCTTATGAGTGACAAAGGTTTCCAGGAACAACTGAGTATGGATTTCCTTCCCCACTTGCTAGGAAGAACTCAAGAACAAGTTGTGGAACAAAGTACTCTTGCGTGAGAAGCTGAGTTGAGATAACAGAGAATTCAGGTTTGAAGAGGAAAGTAAACAGGAGAATGTGAGCCTACTAGAAGACCATGTGTCCTAGTACAATCTGGATAATGTTCCGGTTAATAAACAGTTCAACTCTTGAACTGCATTCTATCTCTTGAGAGGACCGAAACAGAGTAATCTCATTGAAAAAATACTATGTCATGATGGCGAGAGGAAAAACTGAAATTGCACATGCAACCTTAGTTCTTTGTTGTCTTAAGTTTTGAGTGCTTGACCTTGTGATCTTGATGTTCTTTTAATGTAGCTTTGTTTATGTGTCTGTGTAGTAGAGCAGGCATCAGACAGGGAGCTTTGCTGCTTATTCCTTGTAGAGTGACTAGTAAAATACTGTGTAAATGTATTAACTTACATATAGTCTCTTTAATATAAAGTATGCTTTTACTAGAGTTTTACTGTTCCTTTAAAAAAAATAACTTTAGAATGCAGAAGTTATTAGAATATTATAGCTTTAATATCCTTGGGAAAGATGAGGTATACTTTGTGGAAAGGCTAATAGAGCAGCTGGTATCAGTTCTAAAAGATCACGTAGTTAATCATAAGACCAATAACGGAGGTTTTGTTTGTAGAGAACTATCACAAGTTTGTTCAGATTCTGATAAGGGCTTCTAGGTACTACTATTGCAATTTGGATGTTTAATGACAGCAATAACTGAGATTTGCCCTGGGAATCTGATAAGTAGGTCACAAGACGCAGCTGTCACTGGAACATGCTGTTTGTCCTCACACCTATGCTATCCACACTACTATACCTCTACGCTTTTCTGCTTCCAACACTCCAAC
>VZSZ01000231.1:761-13764 GCA_013398815.1 Ibidorhyncha struthersii
AAATCCCATGGAAATCAATGCAATATGTCATCAATATATTTATATACTGTATTTAAGAGAAATTTTAGAGGTCCAAATTGTTAGAAAGAAACACGTTTATTACCATGCCTCAGAAACGCAAACATAATGGATGCCAACTCTGGCACGTACAGATAGCAGGGCAGACTGATCTTTTTACGTATGTAATTTATTAACTAGATGCCCATTTGCACATCCAAAAATCTGAACAGCGTGGAAAATTGCAACAACTGCCTGATGTTTTAAGTTGTGCATCCATTTGCAGCGGGAAGAAGGCACGGTGGAGCAAAAATTGGCCATGTTATCTGAATGTTGGTAATATTAGATGGCCGTTTATCTTCCCTAGAACCTTTGGGAAGATGCAGGCTTTCTCAGATCAGATCTCGCTCAGATGCAGTACAAGCAGGAAGGATGCTTGTGTGCAGGAGATTAAAACCCANTTTCTGATTGTTGTTCATACCATTAATATCCTAGTTTTCAGGGCTGCATAACACAAATCCCATGGAAATCAATGCAATATGTCATCAATATATTTATATACTGTATTTAAGAGAAATTTTAGAGGTCCAAATTGTTAGAAAGAAACACGTTTATTACCATGCCTCAGAAACGCAAACATAATGGATGCCAACTCTGGCACGTACAGATAGCAGGGCAGACTGATCTTTTTACGTATGTAATTTATTAACTAGATGCCCATTTGCACATCCAAAAATCTGAACAGCGTGGAAAATTGCAACAACTGCCTGATGTTTTAAGTTGTGCATCCATTTGCAGCGGGAAGAAGGCACGGTGGAGCAAAAATTGGCCATGTTATCTGAATGTTGGTAATATTAGATGGCCGTTTATCTTCCCTAGAACCTTTGGGAAGATGCAGGCTTTCTCAGATCAGATCTCGCTCAGATGCAGTACAAGCAGGAAGGATGCTTGTGTGCAGGAGATTAAAACCCACATAAACCATGGCAGAGTTGCAGGCCCTGCATTTAGTCCTCCTGAGCACTTCAGTTTGTAATCCTATGGAGCTCCATACTGTTTAAGGAAGAGGAATTACCATAACTCTAGTCATGGCCATTGGGATTGGCACACAGGTAACAGCTAGTTGAATCATAAAAATCATAGATGCATTCCTGCTATATTTTGGAGTCCTTAAACCAAATGTCTTTTGATGCTTTTTACACAAATAAACACTGTGCCTCTACACTGAGTTTTTGCTCATAATTCACTGAGTCCTTTTACAGCTGTTATTGAGCAAATAATAGTTGAATGTCTGGCTGCCTTCTCTTTTGTATGTGAGCAAGTTCCCTATAACTCCAATGACACAAATAAAATGACTCATATGTCGCTGTTGCGTCACAAGGCTTGAGTTAGCCTTAGAGATAGGAAAATCAGTAGGAGTCCATGCCAGGAGTGAACTGTAAAGATTATGTCGTGGTAATATTACTCATCTTAAGTCCCTTATTGCACACCTAAAAAGTCTGCTTCATTAAGGGAAGTAGAATCTAACACTAAGTTAAAAGCCTTAGGATTTCGCCTAGTATTTTTAACTTTTGATTTGGCACTGCAATGGAACAATATGTGCTACTCATTCTTATGCAATAAATACCAAAAATTGTTGTTGTATTCTTGCAGTTACCAAGCTTGTATTGTGCAATAAACTGTAAAAGTATTTCTAAAACAATATGGTGTTAATAAAGGCTATATTAATTGGATTCTCTGTGAGTTTTCTGCTAAATGCATTGTACAGTGCCTATTTTCAACAGCATATTTATGTACTAGCAAGTGGAAAAGATTTTTAGAATTAGTATTTCAATAGAATCTCAGAAATGTGGAATTTTGCATTTCTGTTAAGCTCTAGAGAAAAGGAATGGGTGTTTTTAGTCTCAAAAACTGCTCATATGGACATAAGGACCGTAATGAAAACATCCAAAATCATAAAAAAAAGATTAACCAGGAATTGTCTGTTACCTGTCTCCTATTCATGAACAAGGGGATATTTGGCTGTACAGAATGTTAATAAAATTTAAGTATTTCCCATGCAGTATGTAAATTTTACTGAAAGCAGGGAGTTGAGGGGATTCAGAAAATCATAATGTATGGGCTTGGTATACATAGGGGCATACCCACATTCAGTCTTTCTACCTACCAAAATATAGGTGTTGATAGAACATGAGGATATATTGCTGTGTTTATACATAATTAGCTTAGGCAGATTTAACAGGGGACCTGATACTCACACTTCACAGTGTTGATTAGCCACCAGTTGATGCCACTAGGAAAAAACTTACCTTGCTAATCAACAGTTATTTGCCATGGACTGTTCTTAAAACTTTCCATAGAGCCCTTGATGCTAACGATTATAACAGGCAAGGTTCAGGGCTAGCCAGGCCAATCTAGCATGGTAATTCCTGTGATCCCATGACAAATTGACAATTTACATTGATAAGTCTCTGGAGTTCCCAGTTTCTGTATGTTGTCTTCCTTAACGTTCTCATTTGAAGGTACGCTCTACAGTCATTTTTCAGTTACTTTTTAGTCATCCATGTTTCTTCACATGAGAAAGATTCCACTTTCAGCATGTTTTATGTTGTCAGTTAATCACTGAGCTTACAAGAGTTTTTATAACTTAGAGGTTGTGATACCAGTTTACATCCTCTTTGTGCTCAAACTGACCTTTTGATCTCCAATGGAGAGACTAGACGACCAGACAAGGATATTCTTTTTATGAAGGCTGTTTCTACAGCACAGGGGAGGCAGGCTGGAAGGGCTCAGCTACCGCATTCCTAGCTCCTCCGATCATATATATGCAATGATGTGCCAGATGAAAGCTGGAGCAGGGGAGTAGAGTCCCACTGCGTCCTCCCCTCCTCCCAGTCAGTGTGACTCCATCTTTCGCGGTACCACGTGCTGAAGGAAAGCAGGTGAGCAGGGTGAGGGTCTCTGTTTGAGGAGGCCATCTACACCACCTTTACTGCAGTTGAGCTGTTGAGGGTTTCATCTGGCCAGTTTGCAACTGTGGCCAGGAATAGGGCTTTGTATGTACCACCCACTCCTGCATTTTGTAACTTTATGTCTGTGGAAGATACTCCAAATATTAGCTGTAGAAACAGTAACTTCAGCACAGGAAGATTTATAATCAACTGCAGCTAACACCTCTGTGTTGGACAAGGATGATGGACATAATAGAAAATCATGTTGTAATTAGAGCTGGTTTTGAACAAAAGACAAATTATTTATTTCTTTCTTCAAATGAAGCATAACACTAAGGTATAAAGGAAGTATAAATAACATCTGATTGTGCTCCTAAGCTCCATGCTATAACTTTCTTGCAATGACATCCTTCAACAAATTAACTACATCATTACTGTTAAGTATTAATTGCACAAAACAGATACACAAAATATATAATGAGCTAGAAAGAGGACAACATTCTTCCATTATGACAAACAACTGTAACAAGAAATGGAAAAAAAAACAATAGATCTAGGCTTACACAGATGGCAACACTGAGAGTTTTAAGTCCTCTCCTTGAACACATTACATGTGATAAATAATATGCAAAATACTTAAGAATTTTATTGTTGCTTACAGAAGATACCTAGCAAGCAAAGAGACAGTAGCAATCACTGCCTCATGTCTCATATCCCCATCATTCAATGCAAATTTTTACATTTCATGCAATAATCCTGAGCTTATTTTCAGTAACATTGAAATGTCATCTATAGTAACTACCAAATACATACAGAGCCCAACTATGGGGTCTATTGTATTATTAAGGCATGAAAAAAGAATAACAGTTTATTAACTCTGAATGCCACAAATACAGCACAGCAGTTAGAAGGCTCAAAAAAGCTCAGAAAGTACCAGTGATTTCTGTGCCAAGGTCCTCCCAGAACATGACTGTGAATCATCAGCTCCTGAAAAGGTACAGAATCAAATTCTGGCCTTGCTGATATCAGGGAGTTTCGCCATTGCCTTGACTGCTGGACCAAGCTTCAGAGCTGTCAGGAGTGACTCAGACTCCTCTTCATATCCCCAAAAAATTGACAAACTTCCTCTCACTCAAGTCAAGTATGAATTTAAAAAAACAATACCTACATATTGTTTTCTTAATTAGTATTTTAAGTCTATGGAAAGGTTCCATTCATTATGCAGTATGGCAATTAATAAAAATCCTTTTCAGAAAAAGCTTATTTGTTAGTCTGATTTATTAGTACGTTAAAAGAAGGGGGAAGTATCATGAAAGAACCTCTGCCAAGTCTATGCTCTACTTACAAATTATTTTTAATTTTAAAATGAAAGACTTTGGTAAGCCAAACCAAGGATATGTGATGCAATTCTAGTCTCTATGGTTCAATAGCTCTTCTCAAAGACAAAGAGCACCGCAGCCCTGTCCAGTCATCAAGTGAAGAACTTATCATCTGCAGAAATTGTGAGGGGCTAGTAGCATCTGGATTGCACAGTTCTTCACATAGTCTCTATTTTACATTTAAGAAGTTCTTGCGAAATGCCCTGTAGTGAGGCAGGGTGTTCCAGTTAACTAAGCCATTGAAACCAAGGCCAAACTGGTGGCAAGATTTGCTTTGTACTTACAGTTGCATTATGTTCTACACTGGGAATGAACATAGCAGATGATCTCCTCTAACTCTGCTACTACTACTGCCTGCCCCGTACACAGATATTTGCCTAGCTGAGCTCAGAGTTTACAGATCCAGTAGCCTTATCCTTTACCTAGAAGTGGCCCATGGTATGCAAGAGCGACAGACTCTTCTGTGCAGCCCTGGTGCATACTTCTTTCCATGTGTGCACCCCTTGCACACACAAGCTACCCCTTGACAAAAATGGTCGTGTCCAATTCTGTCACTGCAAGGCTCTGAAAACTTTGCAGATGTGCAAATCCAACTTAACTAATTTAATCTAAAACACCAAGTTATAATATTGAAAAAATGGTTCATCACAATAAACCATTCAGGAAACTCATTACTGTCTCATTTGAGATAGCAGGAGAAAAAAGGTTGTTGATATTAGAACTACAGGGTTAGAATTTGCATGGTTTTTGGCTAAGTTCTACTAATAAATAAGTTAAAGAAGGCTAAGGCTATAAATTGGTACTGTTTCATTTATAAATATTCACTTTATTTCTATTGTCTTCTAAAAAATGTGTTAAGGAAAAAGGTGGCCAGAAGGATTATACATGTTGCAAATTGTAATTTGGTTGTTAGGCTGTAAAAACCAAACACGTAAGTGAAGTTGAGCACAGTGTAAGAAAAAGCCAGTTTTTAATTAACAACTTATTTACAAGTTCATAAAAGCAACTGAACTGGAGTAGATGGTTCTGTGTTTGTCACCAATATTTTATTGTAACTGGTAACTTGCACGCTTTATAGTAGAAGAAGAAAAAGAAAATAAATTTCACTATATACAGCCTTTGTACAGGCTACTTGACTATACACAAGGCATAGTGATCATAACACAACCTAGTCTTCATAATAATTTGTGCACAAAAAGACACCAATCAGACATTATGTGAACATTACAGTGAAATGACATCACAAGTCCAGTGAAAATTCAGCATAATACAAAACATATTGATCTACTGCAGATGACATCCTTTAAAACAATAAGCCTTTATTCAGTAGTAACTTAACCAGAGTCTGATGCAGAGATTTGTTGTGTAGTTATAAGTCTTTTAAGTGAAGCAACCTCTGCAGATAAGTTTGCTATGCCCTGCTTCAGATACAGGTTCTCTGACTCAGAGACATTGTAGATATTGTCTTTTATTTCAACAACTCCAGTTTTGCAACCACTCTGAATTTTTACATTGAGTTCCTTCTGATGCCAGAGTTCTGGTTTAAGTGACCAGTCTTGGATATTAGTCACCTGAACCGAGAAAGGAGTGTGAGAAGAGTGCACTAAGTTTTGTGCGCCATGTTTTTCAAGCTCAAAATGTCTTTTTGAGGACATGTCAATAGGTGATGACAATTTTTGTGTTGCATCATAGTCATTATCCATTGCTTCCACTTTAACTTGCATGGCTTTGGCTTTAATTCGAAGCTTGTGAGGCAAAGCTGAAGAATTCACTTCTGGGACTTTAACTGTTGCATGAACATTTTTATGTTCAACTGGGGAATGGATTGGACCCTTAGGAACCTGCTGTTCGTCTTCTCCATCAGATGACTTTCCAACTACACCATCATCAGTTTCTGACGTTCTTGGGGAATTACTGGATGACCTATTAACTTGCAAGAGAGGAGGAGAATGTGAGTACACGTTAAAGGTAGCTCCCATGTAGTTTGGATATATGGATGCTTTATATGAACCTCTGTCATCTCTTGGCTCTCTTTCTAATTCCATGGGCTCCTGTTTTATAATCTGGAACTTATTTTCAGGACTTCTGCAGTTGCTTTGTATACGACTTGGTTGAGTATGCTCTACGGATGATATTTCAGACACATCAGACATTGAGCTTTGAGGAGAATGTTTAATGACAGAAATACAACTGCTACCAACTATAGATGGTTCATGTTCATCTACAAATGAGTTAATATTTGATTTGGAACTCTGATAGTCTTGGAAATACACAGTTGTTGAGCTACTGAGTTTCTGTATCTCTTGGGCATAGGCTGCAGAACTAATTAAACCAAACTTTAGCTTCAATGAAAGCAGCTCCGCCTTCAAAGTGGCATTCTCCTCTCCCAGTGCAATGAGTTTGTTCTCTAAGACAAGGTCATTCAGTCGTCGTTTTTCACGAGATCTTTTGGCAGCTTCATTGTTTTTCCGCCTTTTCTCCCAATACATAGCATCTTTCTTTTCATCTGGAATGAATTCTCGCTTTCTCCGGCAAGCTGAAGATTTGCTTTTGCCACTACTTGCTTCAGTAAGTAGTATATCTTCATTTGTAGATAATTCTTCAGACACTTCTGATAAAGTAGACTTAAGTACCATGATTTTGTCCACATTGCTACTTGTGTCAACAGGTCCGTGTTCCTTTTTAAGGGTCTGCATTTTTCTCAGCTGCATCAGAAACAATTTGTAGTAGATCTACAATGAGCAACAGAGCAAGTTATTTCCCCTGTACTTCTCACTCCAAAACAACTTGACAAATACAGTAATTTTAAATCCACGCACATTCTTCCTTTTCTTTCATGTTCTCAGACAGAAGTGCCTAGAACCAATTTTCTTGGCAGGGGCAATGGGAATCTTCTTAAAAACCTGGAATAAATACAGAATTTGATTACTGTTTAGGAATTGCTGGTTAAGGACATGCAAAGGTAGCTTTTGATAAAAAGCTTAGACTAGAATTTGGTTCATTAAACCTGCTGTAATATGAAGACAGCTCAACACTGAAACAACTGATATTCTAAGCTTTATGATACCTAGGTAGCAGGTTTGCTTCCAAAACAAATACAACATGATCCAGGGAAAAAACAATAAAAAAAAATTTTGAGTTTTGAGCCTACAGTAATGTTGTCACAGAACTTTCCATGATATCACTGGCCAACCTAAACCTTCCATACTTAACACTGCAGGACACCAGGCATGCTGATGAGCAGCCCTGGAAAGTATCTTGTTCTTCCACATTAAAACATCTCTTCTGAAAAGAGTTGTGATGTGTGACTAAGAAATGCTATATATTTGGATCCTTTGTGGATTTAAAATAACATAAGCTGATTTAGAGAAGCTGAAGTGCTTTCTATTGTCCGAAATAACACCACTATCCATTAAAGCTATTAAAGATTTAATTATTGGGTTTGTATCCTACAGAAAAAATATATACAGATATATATACCTATATACAGATGCTTAAACACACACACCTGGAATTTTAAAATGCCTTTTTGATCAATCATATAAGTTCAAACTAGTAAATGCACACACATAATTTTGGCAAATGCCTAACTATTAAAAAATATTGAGAAGAAAAAAATGTATTATGTAATTTTTTTTCTGGTCTTTTACCAAGAAAACTTTAATATTGGTATTGAAAAATACATTAGAAAAATAACATTAATGATTTGTATTTGAAAAATAGTCTTATTACAACAAAGTTTAATACCATTGAGGCATGTGCACCTTTAGAAAACAGTGTTTGCATTAAAGTTGAAGTTTAGATCTCAAAGTCTTACCATTAACAAATAAAAACTAGGTTAACCTTTAGCTTCAGACATTTTAATCATTAAAATTGAACTTAGCATTTAAATTGGACTTGGTTTTATTTAGTCCTTATTAATGCAAAAAATACTTTATTCTCATAAGATCATTTGGTCTTGATCTGAGATACGGCATCTCAATATCTCATTTTCCACAGTCAGTTAGGTTCCTGGTAAAATAAATGTAGTATGCCAAGTGCTTTTATAGAACTGACTATGGAGTCAGCAATGATTCTTGCCTGTAAAACAAACAAAAAAAAAAATCAGCCACTTCAGATTAATGTCACTATTTATTGGGAACGTTTTTACAATGACTAATGAAACTGATTTTAACATTATCAGTTGGGAAAGTTATAAAAGAATTAATGAATTGTATTCTGCCAGTTTCTCTTGTCTTTTCCAGAAGGCAAAGAGGAGTGAGTGATGTAATAACAATTAAGAAGGGTCATAAAGACTCAGGTTTCAAGCTGGGTTCTGTTCAATCAAACCATGCCAACTCTTCTGTCATAAAAAATTAACACATTTAATAGAACAGCTAAGTAGAAATTCCTAAAATCCGTAGTTAATTACTGACATGTGACTATTTGTCTTCGATAATACAGTCTTAATGGAAAATAGTTAGAAGCCAGCCACACCAAAGACAGAATCTAACATTTATTGCAAAAGCAATGAATTGCCATGTTTGTAAAGGAAAAACATATCTCTAATATACAAGCAATTACATAGTTAGATCCTGATCCAAAATTCAAACTGGAGTCAAAGGGAGTTTTCTGTCAAGTTAAATAGGAGCTGGATCAGGTTTAAAAACAAAAATAAGCCCCACAACTAAGCAACAAGAGTTTGTTCAAACATTCAGTACAATTTGATTTGCTGAAGAAGCTGTATGTATTCAATGGTTTAATTAATATGCATAACATTTTAAATCTAGTGCAACCCAATACTTAAAAAAAAATAAATCTTTGTTGAACACACAAAATTTAAAAATAGATAAGACAAGGCCACCTGATTTTTTGTGGCATTTGTAGAACATTCAGTGTCTGTAACATGACTTTGCCTTAAAAGAAGAATAATACTGGAGTTTTATTTCGCTATCCCGTAGCATTGGGAATGCACAGCTATTGATCCATAATTGTCTTGGTATATTACAATCACTGTATTCACTTGTATCATTAACAACAACTGTGTTTCTGAGGAAATGCATACACCTACGGCACCCAGCAGGAAGCAGTGCAGCATGTACTGAATCATCACATGTCTCAGGATGCATCTCACCCAACTCTCACTGAAGTCAAAAGGCTTCAAAACAACTTTTGTGAAATTTCAGGGCCTTACCAATAGAGGTCTTAACTGAATTAACAGTACTAGAGAGCTACACTAAAATGCAAATAAGAATATTTATTCTCTTAGAAAAGGGATACTAATATGCATACGTCATTATTTTCTATATATTTATCTGCCATATACCCTGGAACATCTACACTTACTTGAAACAGTAGCAACAGCAAGGAAGTACCTATAAACATAGGATTTGTGCATATTTTAAAAGAATAAAACTATACCTACACATATTTAATACAACATTTTTTCCTTCTTGTATCCCAATCTTCCATTTCCACACAATATAGAAGCAATATGTCTAGTCTGGAACAAGACTGTTTCAGGATAAGAACTATGACTTTGTGTCTATCTGTACAGTCTCCAGCTCAAAGTGATCCCACTTTGGCATTTTTCCAACACTGCAATCTAGCAAAAGTACTACTAATGATAATAATAATAATACTAATAATGATTAACAGAAAGGTGTTGGTTTAGGGTTTCTTTTTCCTAAATGAATGTAGGCTAATGGCATAGTTCATCAGTTTGACTGCCTATGTATCAATAAAAACTAAAACGCATGTCCAAACATAATCTCCTGCAGCCCAACACCGGCACTGAGCTGCGTTTAATAACCCAAAAACCTGCGGAGTTCATGTCCCTTGTTCCACTGGACTTCTGCAGTTTGGGCCATTCCAGCATACAATCTGCTCTCTGTAGCACTGTTAACTTCTGTTTTGGCCAGTTTCCCTGGTGTACACATTGATGGCACAAATAGACAGAATGTAAGAAGCATGCAAGTCCACAGCAAATTTGAAGCATGTATCCAAACGACTGTGTTTTTGCATGCAGTATTCAACTGTCCTCTCTACCAGAGTCCATCAGTAAAGCTGTCAAGACAGATGTGTAACCCACTGACATAGTCTTACTGGTTTGCTATTTATGTAGTTAGTTCTAATGCTATTACTCTAGTGAACTAACAAAACAACAATAAATCTTTAGCTCTTTCCACATCTTCCTTGAGCACTTTCTCCACGTGGATCAGCCCAATGCTGAGTCTGTAAACAAATGAAATTCCATCTGATGATAATGGCAAAATGCCTTCAATGAAACCAGCCATTTCACTTCACTTGCATTTTATAATTCCACTGGAAAACATCAGTATTTACACACAAATTAATGAACTGTAATGATTCCTCTGACTATATTTCAAATTCCAATGTTTTCCCTTATGATTAATTTTTCAATTGCTTTATCACTCCCTCATAAAGTGTTATAAAACCAACATTTAATACTGCCTTACATTAGTCACTGTTAAAGATTTTTTTTTTTGGTTGGTTGATGTTAATGGCATTGAGTGCCAATTCAACAATGTAATAACACTCGACCCTATTAACTTAATTACAGACCCAGTCTTGCTCCCACAGCAATTTTGCCATTGCCTTCAATAGAAGCAGGATACAATCCTGGATCCAAGTATTAATGAGACTGTTGTACAGAACTCATGCTATTGAAGCAAGAAATTATGTATGCAGAAATCATGAAAAGCTAATTTATCCATGGACTTCAAAAAATACTTAAGTAATCTAATTGTGTGAAAATAGTACATTAAGGATCTGATCCTGGGGATTTGTGTATTCACACTGTAGTAATTGAAATGTTTCAAAAGGTTGAAGGACAGGGCCACAACCTTTCCTCTCTCTCTTCTGTATAATTTAATTACGTAAGTCATTTCTGCTGTAGAGAAGGCATGTGGGCCTCCCCATGTACATATGTTTCCCCACAGAGTAACTGTGTATGATTTGTATTTAGCAAAATATTTCATGCTATCTCCATGCATAATTTTTCTAACATAACCTAGAATGAGATAACTAATTGTTTAATTCTATTGCTCTAAGATTTTTATAGTGATTCTATGAAACTAAATTAAAACCAATTTCTAGCAGTTGGCTGCTCAAACACAATTTGCTTATGTATCACCACAAGTTCCAAAAATTTCTCTCTCAGTCCTTCAAAAGTGGAAGAAAATAACAGCTAAGTACGACTTCTTGTTTTTAACAAAACCCACATGCCTCTATCACGATCACCACTATATGGCAAACCACAGAAAAAAAATAAAAGCTCGTACTGATATGTGTCTGTGCATATTTTTAGCTGTTGTCCATGTTTTGCATAGGTATCATCGATTATATTACTGCTACCATTCTGTCACAGGTTATCAATTTTGAAAATCCCTCTACATACCAGAAGAGCGGGTGTAGAACCTGCTCATAGAGACCAACATGACCAGTTTGCATTACAGACTTTGAGAAACTGAATAATATAGTTTGTACTTTATCTTCAGTGTGTTTTAAAAATACTTGCAATCTGTCTTAAGACTTTTATGAGGTGCAGAAAGAATATTATCCTCATATATCAGGATATCATCCTGCACATGCAAGACAGGCGGCTGATTTTAAGTTCTAGTGAATCCACAGCCTGCCTTAATACTGCTGAAAAACTTTGGAGCCACTTTACCCCTACTGCTCTTCACAGACAAAAATTATGCCATGAAATTCTGCACCTCTTAGGTCTTACTACAATTCAGAAATCCTCTCCAACAGAGGATGTGGCCCCATTCCAAACTCCACTGAAATCCTTCAACATACATTTTTTGCATTTATCTAGAACCATTAGTAAAATTATGTTCCCGCTGAAGAAAAGCTTTAATGCTGGCTCCACTGGAAGAGTGATATTATCACTAAGATAGATTTGCGGGCAAGAGTGTCTAGGCAATGTAGAGAAAATGAAGTTAAAACTTTCTGGAAAAAACTAGATGACTGCATTTTATGCTGTGAGGGACAGGTTATCCACAGTCACAAAGGGAAAAGGCATTTACACTACAAATGTTACCACCAATTACTGCCATTATTATAGTTGCTCTCAGAGAGACCGTGACTCCATTACAACAGCATGGAGCAATACAGAACTATTGCTCCTATACACAGTTCCCTTTTCTTACAACTTCATGGGTATCTTAAGTGCTTACAGTTTCAGGATCAACGTGTAATTAGGTCAGTGGAACACTGATGATGATAGCTTTGTACAAGATGACCCATTTTTGCTAAAATGTTGAACACCGTAATGAAACAAAAAAATGGGACATGTCTACACAATGTAGTCCATTGGAAAGATCAAAAATCATTTATTATGACACTTTTCAAGCAAATATAAAAAAAAATTAATAAGATCACCATGGAACTTGAAACACTATTGCACTTTCATGTTACCCACCTCCAAGCTGTACCCAGAAAGTTGATGTCATATGTGATTTTTATAAAAGGCTTTCATTGTTAGGAAAATTACTTAAGTTACTGTTTATCTTAATAACTACAAATTAACTCAGCCTGCTTCCCAAAGGTAAATTACACAAATTATGCAAATAGTTATTATTTGGAGAGCACAAAACATATGTTAAAGGTAGCTGTTGCTCAAAAAGGTCGGTCAAGGTTAATAGGTGCAAACTTGACCTATATTTTCATCCA
>VZSZ01000232.1:0-30710 GCA_013398815.1 Ibidorhyncha struthersii
TCCCTTCCAACCCTGACTATTCTGTGATTCTGTGAAAATAGGTGTATGTTATTTGTCCTTATAACTTAAGGCATCAAAACCACACAACTGAAGCAACAAGATGATTCAAACAGAAGCCTTACCATGCTCTCAGAATAGCCACAAACTGTACTGAGTTCAACAAGACATCAAGGAATAAGAACACTAAGAATGTAACTGTCAGAATGTACATGTCTATTGGAAACATTGTTAAACTGGATCTTACAAACATTAGATGCGAACACCTTACCCTCAAGGGTTTAATCACAAGGAGAAAGCTACAGTAAGGATCAAGGAGACGAAAAGCAACAAAATACGTGTTCATCTGAAAAAGAGTATACTAAACAAAGAACAAAAATGCAAATGTGACAAAAATGTGGTGTAAATTAAGAGGTACAAAGAAAACATGGAAACTATTAGTGCTGAAATCACCCAGTTGAAGGGAGAAACCAGAAGTTGTTCAGGGGCATGCAGGGGGAAGAAAAGGTTGACAGTGCTGGGCTACTTAAATTTGCTGATTCCAATGGTAAAATAGGATACAAAAAAGAAGTTCAGATTGAAATAGTGGAATATAAGCATCTATGAAGGAGCAGCAAGACTTCAAGAACCTGCAGTTTTAAATGGACCTAAAGATGGAAAGGTTATTGCAATTATGGCTATGAAAAAGGAAAAAAAAAAAAGGATGTGGCAGCAGTTAAGATTAAATCTCTTTAATAACAGCTTCAACTGCAGAAGTACTGTTTTTATTGGAGTAAGAATGATAATTGTTTGCCATCTGTAAGAACAGGAATTAAAGGCTGAAAAACGGTCTACTTTTAAGACACAGAGAGCAAGCAGTAAATTCAAGCCTAGTTCTTTCGGAAATGTGAATGGAAAGATATAACCATTAAAAAACAACTCCTCCAACAAGTGTAGTGTGCCTGCCTAGCAATGTTAGTGAAAAAATAATAGGCACAAACAAGACACTATGATAATATTGCAGTGAGAACAGGCCAAAGGTTCTACAAACCTAAAATCTCTCCTCGATAATAAAAAATACATGCAAATTTAAAAGCTGCCCACTGCACATTAGCCCTCAAGTTTAGTAACAAATCACGTTCAAACTCAGTTATATAAAACTAATCAAATTTCCCATTTCCACAGAAACCCTGTGGAATGACAAACAGAACAAAAGTCGTGCAGAATATAGGGAGTACGAGTTGTTATACTGAATCTCTCTAAGAGATGGAAACACTCTGAAATGGTAAAATGTCAAAAAGAAAAATACCTATTAAAATAGATACCTAGCACCAGCTACCCTTCAGACATAAGAAATAAGCCTGAAAAAATCATAAAAGTCATTGTAGCAATGACTACAAGACATATTAATGGAATCCAATGCTATACTTCCCCATATCACATGCCTTCTATTTGGACAAAATTGTCAATACCTCAGTTTCCATTAATATGGAGCTCAACTTTTCCCTGCCAAAATTCACTATTCTGAACAGACACAATTTCTTTGCACAGCTAGCAGCACAGGTTCCTTCAACATATTAAAGCCCTTCACAATAAATACTACAGTAAACCACGGAACAAAACAGGTCAGATTCTCAAATCAAAAAAAAAAAAAAAAAAATCACCTTATTGCTTGAAAGATACAAGCCAAAAAAGAAAAACATACCCCAACCAAAACCCAAACATATGCACCCATGCACTGTAAGTTAATACATTTGAAGTTAAATTACTCTTTTTGAGGGCTTTTATGAGTTTTCCTTTAGACAATACAGAAATTATATGTTTTACATATTAGTTTTATATGCCAAATAATTTGATGAACTTGTCAGTAAAAAAATCATAGTAATAGCCAAATCACACACATTTAAAATACATAGAATGTATAAGAAGTGTTTACCTTAAGCTTGAATTCAAGCTGTGGTAGAACAGAAAGCAAGAGGTGACTGTCAATATTGTATAACTCCAGAATCAAGTCAAACACGTGCTCTGATAGGTCACTAATTGACGTTTTACCAAGCATGAGGACCTGATTGAAGAACTGGAAAACAGAACAGAGTATATATCAATAACAAGAGTATATATACACTCTTCTAAATCCTATGCTTGTCTACCTCTAAATCTCTGTGCCTGACAAGGTTAATTATATCAGTAAAGAAACTAAAAACACTATAACCTTAAAAAGTGGCAGTTTTCAAGTGAACCCCAACAAGTGATGCAATAGTCAACAGTATCTAGTAATAACGACTAGAAAATAAGAGGTAAGCACATTTCATTAGAAGTTAAAGACTCCATACTGTCATGCAGAAAAGTTTTCCTTTTCTGGATACAGAGTTGTCTGGAATGTATATGTTCCTGGTTAGGCAACTAATTCCTACTGTGTCTTTAATATATTTTAAGAAAGAAAGTAACTTTCAAAACAAAGAAACCAGACAGCATAATATTACCCACTTGTGGGAAACCAAGAACAGAAGACTGCATGTTCATATTTTCCATAAGAGGAAGATTCTTATTGTACAGACTTCCTTAAAACCCACAAAACGTCACCCAGTTTGTAATCTAATGCCTTACAGATGAATATTAAAAACATGTTCCCATGTAGCAATACCTTCCCAAACAGCAGGTTTGACTAACAAGCTTGAAGTAAGAGTTTTCACTGAAGATTTTTTAAAAAACCTAGAAGGTACCCACTTTTCAAGTACCACAAGTGTTATAAGTCTGAAAGCAAAAAAAAAAACCAGTGAAAGTTTTCTATTGTTTTCAAGCTCTTGAGGTTTGGGATAGCTGCCATGAGACCTGCTAAATCCTTAACTATGTTAAAAAAACAGTGTAATTTTTTTTTCTATTGGGCAACTTAATTTAGAGCATACTCCTGTCTGATATTTACTTCCTCTCATCCCTCTTCTCTTGCAATGCCTATGATGAATACACTCAAGTTGGCTACAACCCTCAAGCCACTTGCTGGGTTTCTTCCTTACTATCTATTCTTAGATTCTGTTTCCTTTTCTTTTCATGTGACAATGGCATTAAAATTCTGCTCTATCTTCACTTCTCCTAGCTTCTAAATAGAAGCTCCTCACTAGAAAAAGAATTTTGCCATGAACAATGTATTTACATATTTTTATCAGAACAATGCATAAGTACATTTGGTCTTCCAGTCACATTAAGGATTGAAGTGCAAGGTGTCCCAAGACAGCAGGAAGTAAACTATCCACTGCATTTTAGAAATCAAAATTGTTATGGGCTTAGTAGTTTCTATATGGTAAAAAGTTAGACTCAAAGGGAAAGGTTATGCAGTGCTTCACTAATGTAACCATTCTCTCTAAGAACAATTGATAGTTTGTAAAAAAATATTTTACAGCACTATGTGACTATATGCAATTCATTCTTTTTATAATACAGCTCAGTTAAAAAAAAAAAGTATTGATTTCCATAGTTGCTTGCAGTCTTCATTTACAGTCTTCACTTACATTAGTAATGTACGGTTCAATTGCTTGTGCTGTCCTCTTTAGTAAAGCCTTTGCCAAATCATAGGCTTGCTTGTTTAAATTCTGGGGGGCAGGAAACAGAAAAAAATTTAAGCACATGCATTAATAAATACAACAATTTAAAGCTACCACACACTGGTAAATGCATTAAAGAAATAGCCTGTTGTTTTTATACTTTCAGTAGCAAAGATAATATAGTAAAAGCAAACCTAGTCCAAACAGAGTTTTGTAGTCTCCACCCAATATTACCGAGAAAACACTTTGCTACCAAGTCGGGGCTTACTTTTCAGTTGCCCAAGTCAGTTCCTGCATTTTACCACTGTTCCTTATCAGCTTCCCCAAAAAAACAGGAAAGTGATATAAAGCAACACTGAGGCATTTACAGTCACCACAAAAGCAAGACTCTGAACGGGATTGTGGTAGATAGTAGAATTCTGTCCTTGCATCAAGCAGCCACTTGTGAGCCACCATCACAGTCTCTCCATAGTATCTCCCAAAGATACTCTTAGTTTGTTTGACTGACATAGCAAAGGAAAAAACAAAAACAAAACACGCTTAGAATTTCAGTCCATGAGCAAAAAGGGGTGAAGAATACAAACATACCACCCACAACGTTCCTATAGCTCCATTTGTCTAATTGGGTTATTGCTCCATCATTATTTCCTTCCTTTCCCAGTATGCATTCTCCACTCTCTAGTTACTATGCCCTTTCTCAAATTTCTATATCACAATTATTTTTCAAAAATTTTCACAAGAAAATGCAACTCAGTCCATGCGACAACCACTGCAGGCTTGATTAACACATAGAAGAATGAGGGAAATCTCTTCAATAAAAAAAAAAAAAGGCTTTTAATAGGTAAAGTCTCTGTAAAAATATATTTCCCCAATTTTGCTTAGTCTTTGCAATTTAAAAATACCCAGTGTATTCCATTCACAATACAACAGTATGATGGGGCAGTTTGTGGTTGGTTGTTTGGTGTTTTTTTCCATATACATCTTATCCATAAAGGGAAAAAACCTTCCTTTTAGTATAATGAAAAGCAAACAGAAAATATATTTCTTTGTCTGCATATGCTTGATTCTTTGCAGCTATTTGAATGAAAAAGAAGAGGGTTGCTGATAGATGGAGAGTATTGTCTTTAATTTCAAAAACTGTGTAAAACTACAGGCTTCTAGACAGTAGTGGGAACAGATTAACATTTTCTGTTAATATAAAATAAAAGCTGCCTTTGACTTGCCTACTGATAGAATTAAGGTAGGTGCCTGAAGTCAAAGAGACTATGAAGATTCATGCCTGAAGTATCTGTTTTACTCAGAGACACTACAGAAGGTGAATAAAATCCCAGTTCTGGAAAGATACTCAATTGCTTACATAAGATATTAACATCCTTGTAATTTCCTCTTCTCTTATCTAATCAAGATACAAGGGTCAACGTTAGCAGTCTTTTTACAAAATTGTACAGCCATTCCACGTCCCAGAAAAGAGAAGGTTCTATGTGCCTGATTGCTCTTCATGGTTAATACATACAAAGAAAAAAAAAAGAGTTTTCACCTATAGCATTTGTTTCCTGTTATTTAGCTAGAGTTGTGACTGTTCTAGAAGACACAAATGTAAGACACAAATAACCATAACGAGGAATGTATGCCATTTGCAGTTCTTGCTCTGATCCTTCTTGACTTCCACAGTTTACCTCCACCAAAACAAAGAAAACTGCTTTCACCTGGGTAAGAGTGAACTCTAGCTCATGAGCAAGATCTGATTTACATATAAAACAAGTCTGAACAGCATAGCAGAGTTCCAACAGGCAGATCAGTTTTGATTCATATTAATTACAGTTTCAGCTTGTATCTTTCACACAGCAGTTCATTTTGAAAAAGCTGTCGTAATTCATCTACGCAACTAGTAATAACTAAAGTTTAAAAAATTAAACACAAATTCTCACACATAGCCTTAGGAAAGGAAGTCTGAAAGAACAGAGATCTTTCATAATTAAGCCACTTAAGGCCAGGCAAAAGATCTCCCAACACCTTAATATTTGCCGAGATAAATGCTAGAAGTAGCATTTGAAACCCCAAGTAATGTAGTCACATTACACTTCATTCTATCTGAAAAAGCTGCAAAGAGGAAAAAAAGAAGTCTAGATCACAACTGGCAAAGGAAAGTTAGCTATTATTTTCATGCCTCACACATTTGATTTGTGCCGATAGCCAGGGCCCTCAAATGTCCAGAGGCCAAACTTTCTGAAAATAACAATGCCAAAGAAGTCTTAAAAGCACACAAAAAAAGTTTTCCAGCTTAAGGATAAAAATAGAAACAAGAAAAAGCAGCACTGCCTTAGTTGAAATGAAATCAGGAGCAACCCAGGCCATTACCAAGTAGACTCAAAGATCTTTTACAAAACGTCAAACCTATCTTTCTGACTAATTTAATAGTCACAAAGATACTTTAAACTTTGCCTGAAGGAGAAAATTTATAAGGGTAAGACCTAATTTAGCAAATTTCTTCTCTGTATTTATCTGAACTCTTCTATAATTATCCTCTCTTCAATCTTTCTATACATTTAGGAAAAAAAGTTACATGTATTTCAAGATCTTTTAATAATTTGAGAAACCCCTCACTGATGGGGACAATCATCTTAATCAGGATGCTTCTAAGACCATGTAGCATCCAGTGGGGATAAGCTTTAGTTACTACCCAGTTCAGGATTCTAAGTCATCAGCTGGTAACGCTATCTAAAGTAATCATTAGTAATTACTACATTTTGAAGGCAAAAGCAGAAATAAGTATTGATTGACAAGGACAAACCAAAGAACCCCCACAACAAGGCAGATCTTCCGCAAGATAATTGAGAAGTTACATTTAACATCTAAAACAGACTTCTAGGGTGCTGCAGACAGACCTTTTCCCCCCCAAAAATCCACTTTTCTTTCAGAAAGGAACATTAATACACAGAGAAGAACATTTTTTTTTTACACTTAGAAGTCCTTCAGCAATAATATCTGAAGACAGACCATCTTCGTCAACCGTAAGTTCTCTCCTTTGTCTCAATTCCTACCATGGATTTTGTGTATATATTGCTAGCATTTCAAGATTTTTACACTTCTGGAAGACATTAAGACTAACTCATTTTTCATACCTGTTGCTCTCTAAAATGTGTGACAAACTTCTACTGCAGACATAAGTAGTGGTGGCAACCTCTCTGACAGCATAGCACAGACATTTCTGTGTATATATAGACAATGCTCTCCAGGACAGTTTGCCAGAGCTAAAAATCAGTTGTACTGCTACAATGGGGTTGGCAGTGACAGAAATGCATACACACTGATTTTTTTTCAGTTCCTTTTTCCAGTTGCCTCTCAATGTCCAGTGTAACACAGCTCAAAGAAATTGAGTGAAAGAATTTGTACTCATCCCTTAAAATTAAAACAAAAACAAAACACAACACAAAGCAAATGCACGTCCCTTATTTCTATTTTTCTATTTCTTTTTAGTCTAGAGAAAAGAAGATTGAGGGGGGATCTTATTAATGCTTTCAAATACTTGAAGGGAGGATGCCAGGGGGACGGGAGCAGTCTTTTTTCAGTGGTGCCCATTGATAGGACGAGGGGTAATGGGCACAAGCTTGAACACAGGAAGTTCCATCTGAACATGAGGAGGAACTTCTTTACTTTGAGGGTGGTGGAGCACTGGAACAGGCTGCCCACAGAGGTTGTGGAGTCTCCCACTCTGGAGACATTCAAAACCCGCCTGGACGCTGTCCTGTGCAGCCTGCTGTAGGTGACCCTGCTCTGGCGGGAGGGTTGGACTAGATGATCTCCAGAGGTCCCTTCCAACCCTGACAATTCTGTGATTCTGTCAGTCCTCAATTTTATAACTTTACGAGTAAAAACAAATTTTAAGCCTGTATCTTGAGCAAATATTCTTAAAAAACACAGATTTTAACATTATTCTCTTGGCATTTGAAAAGGGTCTTCAATTTCATTCTATCAATGGCACAGCAGCAGAATTTGTATCCAAGAACACTTGACAAAACAGTTTTAACAGATTCTCTAGTTCTGTTGGAGGAGCGAAACAGGTTTTTAAGGACAGCTGAAAAAGAAAAAAACTCAGCTGAAGTGTTGCCAAGATAGATAATGCTAATTATTAAGCAAGTTCCTAGTAGAGAAAGTTAGGAATTTAATTGTCAATATCACTTTTTCAAAAAGATAAGCACGTAAAGCATGCAGGGTGTGCAATGTGGGATTCCCTGTAGTGCTCCTGAGGCTGCAAATGGAACACTGGCAAACACTCAAGGAAATAAAGTACAATTTCCCTTCTAACAAACTGTACAAACACAAAAGTGTTTACACATGCTGCCATAAAGGCTTTATAATCTAAAAAGACAATTAAAAGGGAAAGGAAAACTATTAATTTTTCTCACCTTTCACATTGACTACCTCCCCCTTACTTCTGGTCTTTTCTGGGTTTAGCTCACTACTTATTTAATACCATCTTAATGATTATAGTAAGATAGGATTATCTAGCAAAAGAATTTCAGCAGAGTTCATAGAAAAGAAAAAAAGAAAAGCCACAAAAGAAAAATAATTAAACATCAAAGAAATTAAGAGTTGAGCACACAGTCAGACAAGTTAAGTTCACTGTTTTATTGAATCATCTGATACCTTCTGTACTTCTCAAGCAAGCCTGTGCATACTCTAACATACCTGTTTTGTCATATTAGCGTCAGCCATTTTCATTCAGGTTTGTATCAATATGGCTTTTACTCTGGCCAAGTAAGATGGATGATAAATTCAAGTGAGATAGAGCAGCTTAGACTACTGCAGTGACTACTAATTATGGTAGACAGATGTTTGATAGTATGCCATGTCCCCTGTATATGCTCCTTATGCCTGAATTTTTGTAGCTGTCCTGCTAGCACCATTGATTGTTACACTTACTACTCAGGACTGTGGACCTTCTCTGGCGCTCCTCTTAGGAAAAATATTGACCTTTTTTCCAAGAGGTAACAGCACTGAATTAACCTTTGGTGAATTGTTCAACTAGTTACTACAGCTCTTAAAAATATTCATATAATTTTTCGCATCAATGTTGAATTTCAGCCACTAGACTTTAGCATCCGGGATCCAAAACTAAAGGAGCTGTTTGAACCTTCTGTTCCCAAACACACACTTAGAGATTGCTCCTTTGATAAATTATACAGATTAAGGTCCTCAGGTCTTCACCTTAGTGTTATTCAATACAACTGCTTATACACCAAAAGTCATACTGGCCCTACCACCATTTTCTAGAATACAGTAATTCAATTCACAAGGTCACTCCACGTTCTCATGTGCACAACCTTCCTTTTGGCCATATTAAAAATACATCGCTTGCCTGTGTCACTTGCTCCAAACATAGCTGTCGTATCTACAACAATCTCTCAATCGGATTATTTTCAAACCTGAGCTAGTAACAAATCTATGCTCTGTCTACTACATCAAAAATATCCTTTTGGTCCCCAGGGAATCTGGCTAGATAAGGATTTCCCTACTCACCATTACATCAACATGCCATGCCATTTTTGGTGGCCAGTCTGATGTTTCAATTTCCCTTTCCCACAGCCTGTACAGTTTAATGGCTAGGTCAGCTAAGACGTAGTTCTCCTTAACCCCCCTTGTAGTTTTGTGCTTGATGGACATGAGTGGAAAAATTCTCAGTCTGAATTCATTGCACTTTTCCAACATGACAGAAACCACAGAAAGTGGTTAGACAACTATGTTTTTAAATAAACACTATATGAAGAAATTGAGACAAACCAGAAAAATAGTAGAAGCTTCTTTCCACGTATGAAAGTATGTAGTATGAAAAAGATTAAAATAAAATAAAAATAAAACCAAGGTAAAAGTACTCAGAATATGGTCTAAAGTTATGTACCTATTTCAGTTAGAAAGGAAGCTATAAACTAGCATGCTATGCAAAGAGCCAGTTTGATTAAAACAGACAAAAACCAAAAAACACAAATACCTTATCCTATTAAAGTGTTCAGTCAATAACTGTAAATACGCTATAGAACAGAGCTGTCTCAATGTTACAGCCAGTCTAACAAGATGCAAATTCTTCAACTCAAAATCAGTTTATTAATCATGAATCAAAATCAGTACAGTCAAATCAAGCTGAACACAGATGACACAATGAAACAACAGATGCTTAACAACTAAGAAAATACAAACAAAAGTATTTTGCATAGCCTTGCTTTTGTTTCTTGTATTCCAAGGCTTTACTTTGTAAATCTGAATTTTAGCCACATAATTTTCAGTCTGGTCTGGGCACATAAGTACTAGACTCCTTGAAGGACACCGTTAAAACATTTTCAGTAACAAAAAAAAGAAGCTGATCTATACTAAGCATTTAGTCCTTCACTGTCAATAGAAAAATAATTTATGTGCTCTTAATTTACTGAAATTGATAGCTTGTGGTAAGGCACACTTATGTTGTGCTACTTGCTATATTCTTCAGAGAGCACCTTATGAAAAGTCTACTCAGTTTCTTCAGGTACACCACTGTTTCAAAAAAAAAAACAAAAAACAAAAAACAAACACCAAAACAAAACACACCACACCCATTTAACCTTACTGTAGTTTCTAAGAAGTGTAAGTTAGCCCTTTCCTGAACACACTTAAAAAAAAAAAAAAGCTGTGAGATGACAACCAGAACTGTCCAAAATCCAGCTAAGTACACATTTCCTAGATAATTTCCCAGAAACCTTTTTTTTGGTCATAACTTACAAGTCATCTTCTACACTGTAGCCCAAGAAAGTCCAGTAGGACCCGGTTAGTTTTCTGAACAAAGAAGTCAGACTTCCTTGCTTTTTAAACATTTAAGTGTCACAACACATGCACACTTTGAAGTTTTTCCTCAGTTCACCTGTAGGACTTTTTTTTTTTTTTTTAATGACAAAACACTATTCGTTAAGGAAAGACATCCATCACTTGGGCTCTTCAGGGAGCACCATTTCCGAACATAGTTAGTTCTACGGCTGCATCAAGAAGATACCAATGTGCTTTCAGTAACACCAAGCCAACACTTCTGAAATAAAACAGAGGCAACTACAAATCAGCAGTAATAACAACTTTTTCCCTCCCACTTAGGGCAGCACATTAGTTTGAACTGTTGATACACCATTACACTAATTAAAAATTTTCCAAAGGATATATGTATCTTTTATATTAAGTTCCACTGGTATTGACCGTACATAAAAAAAACTGTGTACAAATTCATATGACATTAAAGCTTTTAGATTACTATGTCCACTGATACTGATCACGGATTGCAAATGAATCAAAGCAATGAAACTCTACTGAATTCTCCGGCTATTAAAAATTATTAATTTGCTTAAAAGATCCAGGTAATAGGAATACATTTACTACAGCTAATCTGTCAATGAAATCTAAATATCTGAATACATACATCCAATAAATCACAATTACAAAAAAAAAATTAAGCCACTATTAAGTCTTACCTTATGTGCTGGCACTAGATTAACTAACACTGTATCCAAAAGTTCCTGTGACACAGTATCTCCCTCACAAATGATAGAGCTCATTAGATCAACCATGTGCATGTGTACTTTTTGGTTATGACCGTTGCTGAAATTAAGAACAAGAATTCTTAGTGTAATATTCATATAAAGTACAACTTCCATTCAGAGTACTCCCTGCGATGATGCCAAACAACAAGGAATTTAATAATCAAATCACAAGTTTTCTTAGAAGCCAAAAAACTTAAGTTTCTCGGCTACATATACCACTTTCCAAAGCGTTATTGAATCTCACACCCTCTCCATTTATGATTGTAGCAAAACAGTAAAAGGACTGTATCTGTCCCTACCATTAAAAGATACTGTATTAGAACATCCGTCCCCCCTACTCAACACTGGTGAGACTTCAACTGGAGTGCTGTGTCCAGTTCTAGGCTTCCCAGCACAAGAGAGACAGACATCCCACCAGCAAAGGGCCACAAAGATGATTAAGGGACTAAAGCAGATCGCATGAAAGGAGAGGCTGAGAGATCTGACCTTTTTTTTTTTTTCAGAATCGAAAAGATATGTCTGAGGGAGGAACTTAAGTTTAAATACCTAATTTTGGGAGCAAAGACGACAGGGCAAGGCTCTTCTCAGTAGTGCCCAGTGACAGGACAAGAGGCAATGGGCACAGGGTGAAATACAGGACATACCATTTAAAAATAAGAAAGAGAAACTTTTTAAATGTAAGGGTGATTGAGCACTAGTAGGCTACCCTGAGAGGCCATGGAGTCTCCATCCTTGAAGATGCTCAAAATCCAACTGGCTGCAGTTCTGGGTAATCTGCTCTAGCTGACCTGGTTTGAGCAAGGGGGGTAGACTAGATGATCTCTAGCAGTACCTTCCAGCGTCCACTATTTTCTGACTCACATTTTTAGAGCAATTATCCTCCAAATACCTTAGAATTGCATATTCCACCATTACATTTCAAGAACAGAATAAAATAAACCCAGTAAAAGACAATCACAGTAAGTTTCTTAAAAAAAAATAAAATTATTTGCAGTGTGTCTTGTTTAATTAAAACAGGCAAAACTGACAGCTTGTTATATTTATACTGCTACCTTTAGTTAAGCTGAATTACAAAATTAAGCTTGTTAACACTAAAAGTCACACGATAGACTGAACACTTAGGTTAGAAACATCTGACTTCAACCATGCAATAACATGGGGGTGACAATACTTACTTTATTACTGAAAACAGTGTTCTGTACAACTGTGTAAAAATCTCATTGCTGTCTTCTAATTCAAAGCATATGTTATAGGACTTGACCCAAGCAATGTTCTGTGTGCACAGGGAAAAAATAAAAGCAGTAGTTATACAAGATTAAGTTGAAAAAACACATTTAACAGTTCCTATGAAATAAGTTATGAAGCTTACCTCAAGCAAATAAAAATACCGATTAAACTGGGGGCTTTTTGTATCTTCTAAACCTTTAAGTTGCCTTGTTATGAACATAAATATATCCTGAAAAGAAAGAAGTGACAGTTATTTAATCAATTGCAATGAAACTTTCAAAATTAAAATAAGTAACTTTTTTAATCACTACAAAATATGCAGCAATGACAGACACACTATTTCACAGTCCAAAAGAAGATGATCTACAAAAGTATCGTGGAGAATGTCAAGGAGTAATTTTAAACTGCTTCATGTTTCTCTAAAGGGTTGAGAAAGTAGCCTTTTTCTAAGGAAGCAAAAGTTTTTCTTTTCCAAAGAAAAACAATCAACCTGACAAACAGCTGCAACTGCCTGACATCCTGCAGAAGTCAAAAGATTATTCAGAAGAACAATGAATTTTACATTTCTACTTTAGACTGCAATAGGTTTTAACAGAAGGGGAAAAAAGCAGTAGGCAACTGCAGCTTTCCTAAGAGTATTATTATATGTTCACACTGTATTGTTTGTGCATCTCTCAGTCATCATGCTACTTACACAGATCACATCTCTTACAAAAAACAATAAACCAAGTTTCTTCTGCTTCCTTTATCAACTTTCAGCACCAGAAGACTTCTTCAGAAAAAGTCTCACACAAAATAAATTTAAGCAGGTTAGAAGGAACAAACAGTTGATTACGAACAGAACGGAATCACACAGGAAGGTGTCTTTCAAATGATTTTAAGTCAGATAATTAACAGCTGGAAATTCATAAGCACTATATTAAATCAAAAGATTCAGAAGTACATATCACCAGAAACAGTGTTCACAACCTCAACTGTATAGTGTTTCATGTAACAACCTAGGTATAAATCAAATAAATTCCAAAAGGTATAAAGCTGCCATAATAAAGACAAGAAAGCCTTACAGTTAACCCTGAATAAACTATCCTAGAAATAGTCTAGAAAGCTTTTCTGTAGCATTTTCAAAGGACCATTTCCACTCACTCCCCCAAGAATAATGAGATGGACAAAAGATGAGGATGAGGTTCCTTTTTTCTAATGCCACAACTACAAAATCCAGCCTTAATCATTAAGCTGAACACTTACCATGGTTCTAGGTAAAAACAAGAATTAGATTACACATGACATCATCATCTCTTGGCAAAAAAGCACAGCAAGCACATTGTTCAGAGATACAGATACAATAGTGTTTGAATTTGGATCAAAATTGTGCCTTTGAAGTGTTAAGTAAGGATGATCAGAAGAATCTCTGTTTGGTTCACACTTCAGATCAGTTACAGAGCACACAAACTAGACTTTAGTTGAAATTAAACCAAAAGACACAGTTCAAAGGACACATCTAATGGACTCCAACCACTAAAGGGCATTCAGTCCACAAGCAAAAGCCAGTCCAAAGAATTCCCCCTTAAGAACTAGTGCCTGAACCACCAGTAGGCCATCAGACCACCCAAAATGAGTTCCATCATCTGAAAAACTAGTACAGAGGTGCTGTGAAATTTAGACGACATACAAACCTGGTCTCAGTGAAGGATAAGATTCAATTAAAAAAGAAAGGGAACATCCAAGAGAATGACCGATGCCAAATATAAAAAAATACTTCATCTTAGAACTCATGCCCAAGGTATAATTATTCTGTTAAACTTTACTTGTAGAGATGAATCTCTATCAGTTCATCTAACAAAGTATCTTTACTTTACTGTATATGAATACATACATTAATGAATAGCATACACGTGCAACACAACTAGCATCTGAATGCTTCACAAATGACAATGGCATAACTTGAAAAAATAATAACTTACTCCTGATTTTATTTATTTTTTCCTATTCCAGTTTTAAAGGAAGCAAGACAGACTAAACTCAGAAGTACTTGCTAATTTTTAATAGCTAGTGTAATAAAACCCAAAGTTTTTCCCTTTTCTGAGCATACACAATATACAATTTCAACATGCATTTATAAATGCAAAACACAGAATAAAATAAACTTTGGCTGCAGCTAGGAAATTGCAACACTTTCACAAATTGGATAATATGGTTTCACATCAGACTCCATAAAGCAAGCCTACATTAGAATCCAGACTCTAAAAACAAAAGTGCTTAGACTTAAACTTTAGGAAGAACATTGAAGTGTTTTTTGTGGATTGTTGCCTTGATACCAATTAACCACATAACGGCTTCAGTAAGCATCATCACCATAGCTTTCACCACAGAACACATTCAGATAGTTGAAGTTCTGCTACCATATACACCCGTAAACATATCCATTTTAGCCAAGTCAGGCAGACAGTCCATTTGTCCCAAGTGGTTTTCTCTGACACATAGCAGCGATTAGAACATCTTCCCCCCAGAAAATTAGATTTGAGCCCTAGGCTTTCCCTGGACTGCAAGGGACTAAGTTAGAAGTTTCCAGATCCCAGAAAAGCAATCATAGACTGGTTTGGGTTGGAAGGGACCTTAAAGATCACCTAGTTCCAATCCCCCCGCCATGGGCAGGAACACCGCCCACTAGACCAGGTTGCTCAAAGCCCCATCCAGCCTGGCCTTGAACACTTCCAGCGATGGGGCATCAACAACTTCCCTGAGCAACCTGTTCCATTGCCTCACCACCCTCACAGCAAATAATTTCTTCCTAACAGCTAACCTAAATCAACACTCACTCAGTTTAAAACTGTTACCCCTCATCCTTTCACTCCACTCCCTGACAGAGTCCCTCCCCATCTTTCCTGTAGGCCCCCTTTAAGTGCTGGAAGGCTACTATAAGGTCTCCCCAGAGCCTTCTCTTCTCCAGGCTGAACAACCCCAACTCTCTCAGCCTGTTCTCATAGGAGAGGTGCTCCCGCCCTCTGATCATCTTCGTGGCCCTCCTCTGGACCTGCTCCAACAGGTCCTTCTTATGTTGGGGGCTCTAGAGCTGGAGGCAGTACTCCAGGTGGGGTCTTATGAGAGCAGTGTAGAGGGGCAGAACAACATCCCTCAATCCTGCTCCAGTTCTGCTTTTAGCCTACTCATGACATTTTCCATCCCTGTTGTCAGATATCTTACATTCCTCGCTGAGTGTTGAAAGAGTTAAACTGATGATACACATAGAAGAGGGAAACCTGAAATTCTGGTCCTTTCTCTCAGTATCTCACTTGCATGATGTGATGAAGAGACCCGAAGAATGTGAAGCAAGGGGGGGGGGGGGAATTAAGTTTTCCCCTCTCAAGAAATTATTATTTTCAGCAGTTCCCTTTGCCATCTTTAACTTTCATGCTAAACAAACTAGAAGAGACTTAAAGCTGCAGTATGGAAATGATATTAAATACTGGGTAAAAACAGTGCCAAGATATAACCCAAGAGGAAGCATTCTTCCTCTTACCTCTTTGTTACAAAGTAGAAGGAATTCTTCGACATTTGTATCGGAGCTTTTCCTGCAACCACAGAAGTTGTGTTCAGTGGAAACAGGTTTGCAAAACCCTACCTCAATAGCCCTAGGCAAAGGTCTCTATTGTTTGTCCTTTATTTATTTCTCAAAATGTGTTTAGAATTCTGCATCAAGAAACTGAATTCTGAAATCTACACAGATTTCAAAATTGAATGCTGATAGTGGTAAGTTCCTAGTCTGCAAGTGTGATATCAGTAATGTAAGCCTTCCAGTATTATATACTGTAAAATTTGAAATTTAGAACCATTTGATAGGTCAAATTCTGTAAGGAGGATTATTATAATTTGTTAGCCCAACTCAGAAATAGAGGAAAAACCTCTAAGTCTAACAAGCAAAGGAAAATGTACTCAAAACTGAAGTAGAAATTGTGATGCCTCAAAACCAGACTTAAATATAGCACAGTAAAGAAAGCTAATGTTTGTCTCCAGCTGAAGATGGTGTAATTAATAGGTAAGGTAACTAGATAGTGTGTAATCAGAGGTGCAACAATTCAGAATTAAGAAAATACAGCTAAGAGAAATCCCTAGGTACCTCTCCAGCACGTCTGGTAACAAAGGATGTACTACAGTTGAAACTGTACTGTTTGCCCTACTTACGAAGCACTTCTGGTGCAACCACTAGATAAGAAATGGAGTGATTTCTTCGTGAGTGGTAATAGATATACATTCTACCAAAACCATCTTTTTATCCTACCGTGGAAAAAACAAACAAAGACCAAAACAAAACAAAGGCGCCCACAAATACACACTTTTAAATCAAGCAGACAAAAAAGCACATAATTTTCAGTGTTATTTTCCCCTGCAAGATTTTCTGTAAGACTGGGTTCATCACTGTAGATTCAGACTGTGTAAGGGAAGTAGTTTGATTTTGTGAGTTAGAAAGTTAGATTTCTATTTAAAAAATAAAAAAAAAGAAAAAAGAAACAAAACAATCTAAAATTTATTTCTTCTGAAACAAATGGGGCAGATAGTACCGCTTTTTCAAACCTGGCATTTCTCTACCAACCATCTCCATCTAGTGGGATCAGTGATGTTTGTAATCACAGAATTTTCCAGTTCACATCAGAAATCATTATCGTCTGGACAAAAATACTTTTTCTTTGTTTCAACGGAGCCCTTATCTATAAAAATATAGTAATCATCTCTTGGTAGTTTAATTGGAAACAGCAGGGGTATTTTCCCAATGAAGGAATTAGTTATCTTGCAAGAGGTTATGATAAAAGCTATAGGCATATCAATATTTCTAAAGTTACAGAACATTATCTGCAAATCCCAATGACAGTTCAATAAAATATTTATTTTCAATATAAATCCAAACTCTACAAGTTATTGAAAGACATTCATCCAATAAAGTCATATATAGTACATTTGACCTGATCAAACACCCCTTTTCTAGAATCAAGTGAAAAGCTTGGATAGTTTAGGCTGAACCAGAAATAAAGAAAAAAAAAAAAAAGAAAAGGTTTGTTGATTATATCAATCATTCATTTAAAAAACCTGTTGTGGAAAAAGATTAATCCAATTTACCTTTAGTTTATCCGGTGAAGTGTACGGAGCTTCAGGGGCATAAATTCTGAAAATATCAGCAAGACAACATGCTACCAGCAAACGTACATCCTTATCAGGATGCTTGAGGAAAAAATCTGAAGCAAGATGTAAAGCAAGATTTAGGTAGAGCTCCTTTTCTTCTTCAGAATCCTGGTCCATATCCATGAAAGTTTTCACAACCATCTGAAGAGAGAGGCAAACATCAGTACATAAAATTAAGTGCTATGTGTAACGGGGTCCTTACTGAAAGCTCCTTTTCTGGTTTTATGCAACTTCTATCAGAAGCTTTATTAGCAATACAGTAGTATTTATTTGAGTAACCAGTGTCTGATTTTTCAGGGTACAGGACGGACCTAGTTAAGTCCTCTATCAATTGTCCCAACACACAGTCTCAGCAGAGTTACTGAATGCCTGGCTGTAGTGCTTCACATAACTTTTTGAGAAACTGTATAATCAAGTTGGCCAATTAAAAAAAAAAAAAAATACAACTGCATTCACTGTTACAGCCATTCACTGAAAAATTTAGAAAACAGCAAAACTTTACTTAAAATATTTATTTCTCCCCCAAAGTATTTTGGGTTACATTTTATTTTCCCGCTATTCTCCTTCAATTTCAGGTTTTTCTTTACTAGTTTATACCCTGTGCTGCCCAGAAGTAGAGGACGCACTTTCAGTGGAAGCATATACCAATCCAGTGCAGCCCAGCAGCATGTATGTTGTCCAACAGGACTAAAATGTCCATTAGCATTATTAGGATCCAGTGTACTAAAGCTATGGAAGAAAAAGGGGAAGAAAAAAAGTCTGGGACACCCAGCATTTAACACCCTTAAGAGAACAAGACCAAGAAAAGCCATAATTAGTAAATATAAGAATTCTCACCAACTAGCAGTTAAAAAACTGTTTGGAGGAGAAAAACCTATTGACAAAACAAAGTAATTATGCTTTACTCTAATTTCTTATTTGAATCACAGAGGCAGAGTTATTTTGAGTTCAACTCTTGTTAAAATTAAGAAAATGGTAATAAAGAATTAATTACACAGTCCTGAGAATTGAAGTCAAAACTCCCATCTATTTCTCCACTGCAGGAAGAGATATTTTTCAATAACAATGATGTCAGTTAAGTTCCTCAAAAAAAAAAAAAAAACCAAAAAGCCCAAAAGAAACCAAAAAAATCCCCCCAAACAAAAAAATACCCCCAACATACAACCCTACACCACTACAAATTATTTTACTTTGCTATGGTTTGTTTTATTTAACACCACCCACCACCACAGTTTACTATAATCGGTCAGGTAGCAACAAATCCTACTTTAAAAAAAAAAAAGTTTTCAAGCGTATTACAATCTTTTACTAAAAGGCACAGAAGCATAGTAGCTTATGCACACATACCACTTCCATTGAGAGAAAAAGAAAGTCTTCCCCAGTCAGACACAAGATGAACTATTTGAAGTGCACTGGTGCCCTTACACACTATTAATTTAAAACACAAAATTGTTTTCGCTTCTGTGGAAGTAAAGTATGTTTTTTCTCTACTCTAGAAATGAACCTTCAGCTTCTCTTCCCTGACAACATGACTTCCATACTGGTCAGGACAACAGAATTGGTCACCTTGTCTCCAGAGCAATCTGTCACAGTGTTTAAGGCAAAACCAAGAAAAACAAACTAGTTCTCCTAGCATACCTTTCTAGCTTCCTGCAAAGCAATAGGTTAGAGGATTCCTGAGCTTGAAATCACCCCCAGACCACCATGATTAATACTCCTGGATCTTCATCTTCCTAACGTGGCCCATACTTCTTACCCTATTTGATTTTTTTGGCTCCTACATCTTTCTACAGTAATAAGCTTTGGAATTTAGTTATATAACTTACAGAAAAGTATGTTATTAGACTGCTGGTCTAAAATTAATATTTCTCATTAGATGATGTCTTGGCTCTTGTGTACGAAGAGAAACTACAGAACAAAATGCCCTTCTCACACTATTCATCATTTCCAAATGTTTACCACCTCCTTGCTGTCTCCAGTGCTAGTTCATATAACTCTGACCATTTAGTTTTTATCTCCTTTCCAAATCTACTATAACTTGGAGATGGTGTGGATCAGAAATGCATAAAATTTGAGGTAAGTTATGCTCATATATAAATTCACTGCACATATTTTCCATTTATTCTCAGATTTCCCAGTAATTTGTATTTACATAAATATATTGTCATTAACAAAGAGCAGACTATCTGCTAGTGTAAATTAAAATAAAACCCACAGAAAAGTGCTTCTTCCCTAATATGTATATCAGTTTGGCAGTCAGGGAAATGAAGAGGCAAATAGTTCACTTATTTAATCAACTACTGTTGTTTAGCAGCTGAAAGCATGTTTATACTGTCTATATACTCGTAGTGTGGCCTAGATCATCCAATCCTTCATAAAAGAAACACCATGTGGTTTTCTCCCTGCCTGCGTACCGACAAATGCACAACGAGAATAAAGAACTGACAAGAAATACAGGACATCCTGCAAAGTACACTTCTCCAGCAAGACAGATCAAGATGACAGAACAGAAGGGACTTGACATTCAAGGCCAAAAATGAAGTGAAACTATAGGAGAGAAAGTATCAGTAGAGAACTGTGTGCATTTTAACAAGCTGAAAAAAATAGGCAAGTGCTAACAAATCATTTCTTCTGTTACAAGTCACTCAGACATAAAGTTATAAATGTCTTCTCATGTTCAACATCACAGAATGCACTACACTGACTAAAGTATCTCAGTGCAATTCCCAAAGCACAGACAGGTTACTGGGGGAAAGGAGAAGGAATCCTTGAGTTTTGGGGTTTTGTTGTTGTTCTTTTATTCATTCATTTAAGTCAGTTGGAACTACTGGTAAAACTACTTCTTAAGAAAACAAACTCCAAATTAAGTTCTTCCAGCTGTTAGAATACTTAAGGTTCCTCTCCCACATCTGTTCCCTCCTGTTTCACAGGGCAAACTCAAGTTGCAGGCATTCCTTCTGCACAATACTAACAGACCTGCCTTTTTGTGAGAGAACATGGATAGATAAACTGTAGTAACATAATTATCCCCCAAATTTCTCCAATCTTCCTCTTGAGTTAGGCCAAATAAAGTGGTCAAGAAAAATCAGGAGACAGAAGTATGTAGTCTAATCAAAGACCTTCATTATGATACAGGCTAAAATAATGAGTAAAAGCAGGTTTTATAATCAACTCAAAGAGCACAAATGCATAAAAGAAGTGTATTCCGATGTATGCATATTATTTTAAAAATTATAACTCTCTTTTCCAGTATTTTCCTTCTCTAAGAAGTACTGACTTACTCTAGGAGCTGAAATAAAGTTTAAGTAGTATTTGAAATTAATATAGATTTTTCCATTCGTGATTTTTTTAACTTCTTTAAACGTTTTTGGACAAGTCACTTCAAGAAAGTGGTAGAACCGAAGGCACAAGAGCCAACAAGTTCCTCCTCTTGGCATAGAAAAGTTAAAGCCCAAAAGAAAAAGAAAATAATCCTTTCAGATAGAAAATACAGTAATAGGATCACTGAATGGTGTATACAAGACACTTCCATCTGCAAACAGTTACTTGCTTACTAACCTTTAGTCTTCTCACCATCTCTTCTTTAGATATTTTATCAGAGATTTCTTTGACTCCTGGAGGATATGTGATTTTTCCATCGTTGGCTCTTGTCTTTGAATGAGCCATGATTTCACAATTTTAAAACTGTGGAAAGAAATTAAGAAGTACATGTTGTTTAGATAGTTTATGTTTACCTTTCCTGTCCCGCTTTCACAAACAAAATTCAACTAGAAATATACAAACAAAACCCATACAAACAAAGAAAAAACGGGACAAAAGATTCTAATTGTTTTCAGTAGCCTATATTGTGTCAGACAGCAATGGTTGATATTCAGGCAGTTTGTCCTATACTACAATAAAATTTTCAAGAAGTATACAACAGAAAAGCTAAAACCCCTCATTCCTGAATGATCTTCACACTTGGAGATGCAACCAAGAATCTTATCTTATTGTATGAACTGTTACCGCTACGCGGTAATAATAAATCCTAGACAGCTTGGGTTTTCAGAATCTCTGAGAACAGACATCTGAAGTGAACTTTGTGTTTTCCAAACGATTAAATAGAGCACAATTTCCCCCAAAAGTCTAAACAGCAGTGCTGTTGAAGTGTTACATATCACTAATGTTAATTTACCAATACTGCCAGAGAAGCAACAGATAGAGAATGAAGTAGGGAAAGGAACAGAGCAGACCAAATGGAAGTCTTTCCTCTATGCCATAAAGCCAAGTTTTTAAGCAAAAGACTGCAGATAAGCAATGGTATGTTCCTCCTAAATTCCAACTATGAAAAAAAACTCAGTTACTTGGTTTCTCAGTCCCTTTAAACTGATGCAAATGCAGACTGCCATCTAATCCATCCTAAGCTATGCAAAGTTCCACTGCTGCAGAGAAGCAATCTGAACTCAAAGCTTTACATAAAAGCACTTAACACAGAAGGCAGTGAAGAAAAAACAGACAGCACGTGTTGGGATAATTAGAATTTTAGAAAAACAGTGTACCAAGTCAGTTACAAGTCAAGAACATAATCAAAAACCCAAAGGAAATAAAATTTCTTTTGCCTTGATATTTTTATTTATTTATGTAAGAGTTTGAAACACTTCCCCACAGTCACTACTTTCCTGAACTGTGAATGCCAAGTCAGAAATTTTCTTCCTACTGACCTCCTATACAAGAAGGATCTATGTACACTTCAAACTTCTCAGAACTGTAACATCATAAATAAAAATCAACCAGCATCCACAAGAAGAGATGGGCTAGAAGAACAAGAAGGTATAACCTGCCACAGTCGAGACTTCCTGGCTCAAGTGAAGGTCATTCTACACTGAAGGAGAACTGGAACATGAAATATACTCATCCACCCAGCCCCCCCAAAAATATCCCCAACATGTTTTGTATTCTTCAGTCCACATTTCACAGTAAGAACTTAACTGACAGATTTTGCTTCATCTTTGCTAATCTTTTACAAAACAAAATGTTAACGTTCACATTTAAATATTTTTCAAAGAGTCCATGAAGCATAACTCATCTTTATTTTAGGGAAAATGGGGAAAATATGAGTAGAATGAACATAATCAAAGGTAATTTAACAGGCGTGATATGCAATGCAGTTCAATAGCTACACAAAAGCCAGCTCAGTTCCTGTCATCTTCTCTGTACCTACACATACACAGCAACTGAACCACGTGCTAAGTACTTGCAGTTGTAGTAAAAAAAAGATAATGAGAAAGCTGGGATGAAGCAAAACTCATTGAAATAACTTTCCCTAATACTCCCAGGAAAATGTGATGCCACCTTTATCCCCGTTATATTTCTTAATGAACCACCATGACAGGAAGCCTAGGACTCCTCAAAAACACAGAGACCTAACCAAGTTCACTCCTCTTGCTGTTTTGACATAGATCCTCCATTCTAGCTTTTAGATGGAATGATGTTATATATCATAGCTAAATTCATTTTAACAGCTGATCATAGCAGAAGGGAGACCTGCTCCCCCCAACCCGAGTAAGTATAAAAACATCAAATGCTTTGCTGGACCAACCAAATTCACCAACTCAGAAAAACAAGCCTGATTAGTTTTGAAACTGATGTGACAAACATCAAAGCTACCTGAAGGGAAAGAAAAGGAACTAAGGGAACTGGGGAACAAACTGCCCCTTCCAGTGGTGGATAGCTGTCAGATCAGATCAACTGGAGCAGAAACTTAATTAGAACATGGTGATATAGTCCCACTTGGAGCACACTATTAAATAATTCAAAGACTGAAACTCACATATTACGAACTGTCCAGCTGGTATGTCCAACTGACACGCCACCAAGCTTTTAAGAGAAGAGGGAGGAGGTACTCCAGGCATTGGAGCAGATTCCCCTGCAGCCCATAGAGGACCACGTCAGAGCACATATCCACACCGCAGCCTGTGGAGAGGAGCCCACGCTGCAGCAAGCTCCAGGCAAGACCTGTGACCCCATAGGGGACCCACACCAGAGCAGTCTGTTCCTGAAGGACTGTACCTTATGAGAAGGGCCCATGCTGGAGCAGTTCTTGAAGAACTGCAGTCCATAGGGAGGGCCAGCACTGGAGACGTTTGTGAACTGCATCCCTTGGTTAGGACCCACATTGCAGCAGGGGAAAAAGTGTGAGGAAGGAGTGGGAGAGATGAAGGGCTATGAACTGTCCACAACCCCTCTTCCTCATCTCCCCTGCCATGCTCAGTGGGGAAGGGGGAAAGTAGAAGAGTAGGAAATGAAGGAGTAAAGCTGAGCCTGGAAAGAAAGGGGGTTGGGGAGGCATCTTTAGTTTTGTCTTTACTTCTCACTATCCTGCTCTATTTTTAATTGGCAATAAATTAATTTAATCTTCCCTAAGTCACGTCTGTTTTGCCCATAATGGTTACTGGTAAGTAATCTCCCTGTACTTATCTTGACCCATGAACTTTTTCATCTTATTTTTCCCCGCCCTGTTCTGTTGAGCACAGGAGTGAGAGAGCAGCTAGGTGGGCGCCCAGCAGCCCCCCAAGGTTACGTGATAAGGTATATAATACTTATCCCTCTCGGAAGTATAGAAATCACTAAATAGGAATTAATTTTCTATAGAAGTAATATATCTAATCTAATAGGACCAAAAATTAATTTTAAAAAGGTTCAGTGAAATAGCCTATTACTTAGGCCATAAGGGACAAAGAATAATAAAACTTTTAAACTTCCTATGTAAGAAGAATTTGGAGATCAATCCTGAAAGTTTTTTAGGATTAATAGTAAGCTTTACTGGGGGATGGGGGTGGGGCGGTGGGGTGTCATTTAAAAGAAATAGTAAAAAAACAAGAGAAAATTCAATGCTAAACTACCCCCTTGTACAACAGTTATCACTTCAGCCATTACCTAAATAAAACTGAATTAGCTTGTTACATCCCAGTGCTAGAAGCTTCTGCTCTTCTGGACACCTAGCTCTATCGAAATAATCTGCGTTGGAACACTTAGGATCTAATATTTTTATTATTGGCTGGGGGGGGGGGTTAACTTGATTCTAGGCAAATGAAAGTCTCTATGATTTCACGTAACAGTCACACCAGCTGTTTCAGTTAACTTCTCTCAGGCAAAAGGAAAACAGTGACAGCTAAGAACAGCAGTCTTAAGGCCAGTTGTATCTAGAACATGTTCAAGCATGAAAATCCATAAGCCAGTGTAAGCTCTGGCGGGGGGCGTGGACTAGATGATCTCCAGAGGTCCCTTCCAACCCTGACTATTCTGTGATTCTGTGATAACCAATGACTGAATTTCAAAAAGCCTTTTAAAATTGTTTTTAAAGATGCACTGTCTTCTTTTGAAATATACTGGAAGATGACAAGCATTTCGAAAAAGGGCAATTCTTTGGAAGTTTGAGAGTCAACAAAAGACTCAGCTGACAGATTTATTTTTTTTTATTTTATTTTTAACAACTGAAACTTTAGAAGTTCTCCACAATGTTTTCACAAATTCAGTACTATTCCATATACACAACCAGAAGGCAAAGAAAAAGGAAAATGCTCACATGGATACCTTCAAGGCAAGAAAACACTCCAGACACTGAGATGCTTTGCACCAGCCAGAATGTAGACTTTTAACTAGCCAGTAAGATGTGCACTGTTTCTGCTGTTATATGAGAAGAAAAAAAGGAGATAAATATAACAAGAAGCTTCAACTATGTAACAAACCAATGCTAATCCTAATACATAGGAATAAAAAAAAATCATGATTCAATCAGGCTTTGGTTATGTTAAGCAGTACTATAAGCTAAGTCAAGCCTTTGAAAACTATGAAGAAAATAAAAATAACTTAAGCTAATATAGCATTTAAAATATGAATTACACTCCTGGTATTGAAGGAGATGATACAATAGAATTTAAGATGTCTAGGCACCGCTTCTTTCAACAAGGAATGACCATAAGCACCACTGCAACTATAACTCGAAATACTTAAAATCAGGAACCAAGAGCAAGTCTGTAGAAATACATTGCGAAGTGGCATGTACGAAAGAGCTTGACAAATTAAAAACTAAATTATACATGGTGGGTGGAAGAAAGTAGTACAAGGAAAGAAACAGAGAAAAGAAAGAAAGAGGACAAAATATATACTCTTTGTACAATGATAACAGGAAAATTAAGCATGGAAAAAGCAACAGAAGTGGAAGTTGCATTTATTGGACATTAAAATAGGATGGATTGAAGTTATCCACTTCCTGTGACAAAAGTTAAATTGAAAGATCCTATTTAATGTAAAACTATGATTATCAGCCAGACCATAGATGTGGAACAATTTGTTACTCTAAACAGTTCATTAGTAACAAATACCATTGCCAAAATTTAGTCAAACTCAAATAAATAAAATACAAATGAGTAGTTCTGTACATAATTAGCAGGACCCAATAGCTCCTTGGTGCCAGCTAAGTCTACTGGCCATGATATTAAATATTAAAAGATTCAATATTAAGATTGTTTCTATATAGTACATAATTCTTTATGAATAGTTTAACTACTCATACTCTACTTGTTCAGTAACATAAAAAACAGATTACACACATGCAAATAAAACTTGGATTGATATCTTGCATATTAAGTACCTATGCAATATACATAATAGGTCAATAAATATCATTACAGAATGTTAAGTCAATGATCTAAAAGGAGGACTTAAACCACACTCCACTTAGTTGTATTTTGTCTGGGTGACAGTTCACATTGCCTATGGTGATTTAATTAACTGTGCTAATCATCAAATAAACTATGCCTTAACATACATGAAGTCATGCGTCAACGGTACTTTTTCAGAGATCCATACACGTGTTTAAATCTTAATCCTTCAGATATTTTTGTAGAAGTTTTTCCAAGAGATGAAGCAAGCTTTAGCAAATCAATTCCTATATTCCTTGCAAGTCTGTCTCCTGCCTTACTGTTGCCTCCTCTTTAAAACCCAGAATCCAAACATGAAGACATGGAAGATCACCAGAAAAATACCAATTTTACAAGTTTCATCATTCTTATTTTTCAGATACAACAAGGTATTCTGAAGAGATTACTCAGCAACTTAGAAAAGTGGAACAGGTGGGCATCTTTCTGCTTCAGCAGGATTATTAATAAAACACAAATAATTTAATGATCTAAGCCACCTACAGAAAGTTTTACATTCTGGTAAATTCCTGCTGTGTATAGCTGATTGTCAATTGATCAAGGTGAGAAGCGACTTAGGTATTAGAGACTTTCAATATTTAAGTGCCACTAAATTAAATCTATTTCCATAATACAACTCCTTAGCAGTAGATTTAACTGGGCTATAAAAAGCCACTCCAAGCTGAAGTTTGGCAGTTAATTTTGAGTAAAATAGCAAACTTTAGTGTTGGACCAAGTGCACTCACGTAAATCCAAGTCATTTTTCATACTGATTCAGGTATAATGTCTAGAGGAATACTTTCCATTCTCTTTTAGAAATGTTATATTATGTTATACTGTTTATTTAATCATCATTAAATCAAGATACTAGTATTATTCATAGTATCAAGAAAATGTTAGCTTCCTATTTATGTAAGGCAGCACTATACATAGTAAGGACTCATACAGGAAGAATTTACAGAAACCACTAATTAAAGGTCTTCTGGAACGAAGAACTACATTGTAAGGCAAAAGTAACACTCAGCCTGGCAAATGACATGAAATATACTGGATTTTACTACAGAAGTGTCACTAATAGCAATCCTTTGAGTCAATACGTAAGTAATAACACATTGAAATTAGGAAACTCTACTTTTCAACCTTCCATTATAAAATATGACAAAGTGCATTAAGTTTCTTTACTAACATATTAAGTAAACACTTTGAGGAAAATGAAAAGATGTGCAGGTAATAACTGTGCAAGAGGAGATATTTTCATAGTGTACACAGGACTTGGAACTAACACATAAGAATAAACAACAAAACATTAAGACAAGCCATGATACCAAAATCATGTATGCATGCTAAACAACAACCTGCAAGCAACTTACATAGAATTTAGTTCTCCCCCTTGCAATCAGTTAGGAAATGATCCCAGGCAAGTCCCCATTTCTGCTGATAAGATTTTTTCAAACTTCATTAGAGAAAGCCTCCCAAAGATTAAGCAAGTAGACAGTATTCAGTACCAACTTATCTCAGCATACAGCTCTCTCCAGTGGTGTTGGAGACACTTGCAGCTTCCACAAGACATAAGTGACCCAACCTGTAATTTTCAGCATTTTTTTCAGATGTGATTGAAAGCAAAAGTGACAAGAATAAAATTGTCTTTTTTTGCCATTTATGAAACAGCATTTCCACTGAAATAAACCCAGTTTAAAAAAAAAAAAAAAGATGAGAAACTACATAACAGAATTCACCACTAAACCAATCAACAACCTAAGGAAAAAACAAAATTGCTCTGTTATTGTGGGACCTCAGCTTTCATACTTCTACCCAAGACTAAGTAAATGGACTGTAGGCATTACAATTATAATTTCTTATTTCTGTCCATGGCTGCAGGAAAAGAAATGACAAGGAGATAAAAATTGGAAGACTATAGCAAAAGATTCTGACAGAGAAAGAAAAAGGAAAAAACATAACTGACCAAAGAAATACAGGTTAGTTTATGAAACAAACAATTACATTTTTCTAAAAGTGGAAAAGAATGCAAGCTGACAAAATATAATGTTAGTAAAATAGACATCTGCAATATATTTGTCAGTTAGCCAAATACCAGGGAAAACATTCCACCTCACTGCTTTTTAGGTGGTCATATTACCCAAGCATACTATATAAAAGCTTAAAAAAGGCAAGTGCATAATAAGCAGACTATGACCAGTCCTCAGAGTGTTTAACATTGAATACAAAGTATGCGAAATAAAAATGGTAATACTGCAAAAAAAAAAAAAAAAGTAAAATAAGTCATTCAAATTGGCTTGAACTTAAATTTGGTTGGACAGGAGCATGACAGTTTTCATCTAATACACTTACTAAACATTTCCAGTCCTACAGTAATTTATTTTGCTCTACAAAAATACAATTCGTTAAAGAAATGGAAAAAGAATGCATAGGAGGAGCTGCAAATAGGCAGGACATCATTATACTGACAAAATCAGAAATGTAGTGTTGGATGTACAGCTTGGGTGTAGAGGATTTTGCAAGAAGATAACACTTTTCCAGTCAGGAGAAGAGGCAGTGAGAAAGGCAGGCAGAGAATAAAGGTAAGTTTCATTAAGTCTGAAAAAAAGCTATTAGGTTTTTGACAATCACCTTTTCACCTTAACCTTCAAGGGATGAAATCTTCTCACATACTAAAGGTCACTATCAAACACTATGAAGTTTAGCTACATTAGAGAGGCTCCTAACACTTCTTGTTAAGCTTTCTTGATAGTCTCCATTAAAAAAAGATATATGTATCAGTCACTTCAGCTTTGAAAAATTTGAAATACTTATATATCCTATGTAAAGGATCTTCAGTTGAGTGTTAATGGCTCAGTCATGTCCAAGAATAAATCCAAGATGAAGAAACTAAACTAAATATACCAGAAAACCGACAGAGCTGTATAAAAAGATACTAGTTTCCCTGTCCTCTAGAATACAAATACCAATTTAGGAAAAGAGTACTCTTTAGCATAAGAGTATTATAGTATATTCTTTGCCCCCAAGAAAACTTGCCCAAAGCTTCTGAAAAGCCATAATACACATATTCACTCTTGATTTTAATATTGGAGCCTACAAAAATTGTCTTTATTGATTATGTCTATGCCTTCACAGCCGTCCACGATTATGTCCATGCCTTCAGGATGATTTGAATAGTTTAGGAAAGAATGCAGTCAAAAAAATACCTGGAGGCTACAATAAGGGCACAGTCTAAGCAAGACTAAAATTAAAGTGCATATATTGACCTAACTCAAGAAATCAGACTTCTTCCATCCTTCTTATGTTATGACTGCAATAAAACAAAAGAATTGAACTCAGTTGCTCATACAGAGTACTCAAATTAATCAGTACTAAACTGAAATGAGTGTTTGTGTGAAGGCACACTTCTTTGAAATAATACTGCCAAGATCTGAGAATAAAGCATGGTAATTCAATTATTACAAACAACACTCAGGGAGAATTCCACAAGATTGTAAAGCTCACAAAAGCCCATTAAGTCCACCATTGGTGAGTGAATGAAGACTCATTTCACACATTGTTACCTCACCTTGACATATTCACCTGGCTTCTTTAGGGGGTGCCTTTGAGGTACTTTGCCTTTCTGATGCTGGTGAGAAGTTTGACATACTGGTGCTCAAAATACATTTGTCAAGGGACACACTTGCAATCCTGTCTATACCTCCAGAAAAACAGAGAGTGTAACTCAGTGAACTATCAGTATCTGTTGAGACCATCAGCAGCAATGTCCTGGACATCTTTTGGCATTTCACAGATAGTGAACCAATAGCACACGGATCAGCCGCAGGATAATTCTGCTTCCATTCCACCACGGGAAACCATCACACACACATTAGCCATACAGGTGGTTTTCAGAAAGGTAGGAAGTGTTCACAACATTCTGTCTGTATGTTTAAGCTATACAACACTGAGAAAAAGCGGTGAGATTTGTCCATATGAGCCTCCTCATTAACTATTACTGCATCTGGGAATACCGCTCTCAGTGGGAAACTTGGAATAAAAAAAAAAACCCTTCCATCAAGAAAGCCACATGCACACATTTGGTTGACCAAAACTACCCTCTATGTAATACTTAGTCAGAATATAGGTTATTCTCCAGCCTATAGACACATGACAAAACTTAAGTTTCACAAACAACATCATATAAGTATATAATCCCACAGGATATGATTTTGCCAACATTCAGAGACAATGAATGTTTATATTAAATTGACACAAGCAGTGCCTAAATAAAGTCTCTGTTTTGAAAGGCACAAATTGAAAGCAGAAGTGATTTGGAGACGTATACAATTCCAACAAAGCGGTCACAGCCATTGTCCATCCCAAAGGAACAAAACTGAGTTTTAAGCAAGTTTTAAGGTGCAAGGAAAGTTTTACTACTACTAAGTGAATTCGAACAACCACTTAGTACAAGCTGTAAATAGTAATCAGAGCCCTCAAGACAAGAGAGTTGCACCACAAAGACTGGGAAATACAGAAATAAAGAGAGAATTGGAGCCAAACCGAGATGGCCATTGTAAACAAACTCA
>VZSZ01000232.1:30729-41605 GCA_013398815.1 Ibidorhyncha struthersii
TTCAATAGCTAAAACCAAGGAAAAAAGAGGTACTGCTGTGTAGTGATGATTTGGTATCAAGAAGGTATTGAAATACCCTTAAAAGTCAGCTGAACACCCACTTTCAAAGAAATAGCAGGTAAAACTCCATTCCTGTGGCAATTGGCAACAGGTATATTAAATCAGAAGTTACTGTGTCTACACTTAAGACCTTCACATTTTCAAATCAAAGCAACTGCACAGACACAATCTGAGAATTCATGAACCAGTGTGGTATGGAAAGCTTTTTAAAGGTATTTAAAAATTAAGGCGTAGCACCCTTCAATTTTAAAAATTTAAATTAACTTTAAAAATTAAGGTGTTGTACAAGAAAATAAAGGCACTGTCACTAACAATATAGAGCAAAAAAGTTATATTGCCACTGCAGCTGCACTAGTTTGATATCAATAATATTTGAAGAGTTTAGGAAAAAATCTGCATGCTAAAGACTTTAAAATACAGGGGTAAGTGTAACTTCTAAAGTTATCACATTACCCTGGGACAATTCATGTTTGATCAGTCTGTGATAAAACAATTTTCACTTTCCTTGCACCAAGTCATTTATTATGTAAGCATTAAATTGGAAATCATAGATGGATGGATACAGAGATGGATCAGATTGTCTTTCAGACCTATAGCATATATTCTTGTTCGTGGGTTCAAATGCAGTCTTTTTACTTACAAACATTTCCGTTTCTCTGATCTTTCAGGGTTTTACTGAATGACAATCAACTGTAAGAGGAAAAACAAGGGACTGAAGGGGGATCCTATGCCTAGGTCCAGGCATAGAAAATCATCGCAAGACTATACACTATGCAACATTAACTCTAGACAAGGTACTTCAAACAAACAAAATCCCACAAACCCAAAACCTCAACATCTAACAGATTTTAAGGTACTAACAAGAACTTGCTTGGAATACTATATACAACTACCAGCACCTATCACTGAGATAATTTAAATTGGAAAAAGCGCACATAAGGTCTACTACATCAGGAGAGCGTATCTACAGCAGTGACAAGAGACAGTAATCACTATAAATACCAGAAATACTGGAGTATCTCATCCAAAGAAAACGAACCACCATAAGACAAAAGCTCAAAGATAAATAGCTTAGACACTGAAGAAAACCTGATAATTAGAGGAAGACTTCTAGTTTTTATTTAAAGTTTTGGAATAACTTTCTGGTCAATAACTGAAGCGAAATATCCAAATAGAATACGGCACAACTCTATCAGTATACAAAGGAGATTAGTATCTTGCTATTGTAGGCTACATGAATAGTTATTTGAAAAAGCAGATGTTTCACTCTACAAAGTACTACTTTTACCAGAATCACCCGACACACTGACAGGAAGTTCTTCGACTGGTACTCTAAAACAAGAGAACTGACAGCCAGCCTAAATATCAAAATTTCACAGTATCACTAGTCTACAGCAATAATTTTGACACAGCCTTCTTTTAGCAGGGAAGCTACTTTAAGATTTAGTAAGGCAAGAATGATTTCTTTCCTTCCTCTAGCAGCTAGAAAGGAATGGGGGGAAGGAGGCAGGAATTATTTTCCTTTACATTAAATCTATCTTCAAAACAGCACAACAAATAAAAAAAGTCATAAAACCCTCAGTTATCTTGCATTACACAATTTTGGAAGGCTAACATCTCTAGCGGTTATACACAAGGGGAGAAAACATGCAAGACGGGCATGGAAGCCATGGGGAAAATAAGAGGGACATGACAGAATGCAGAAGACAACTACAGTAGACAGACATTAGGTACAAATCAAGTTTAATCACTGTATTGCCCCTTGGGAAGAAACAACACTCGGCATTATTTTAGTGTGCCGCTTATTTGGCAAAAAATCATTATTGAGCTTTACCACAAAAGTTTGATCAGGTTTTTTGGAAAGAATTAAAACCAAACAAAAAAAAAAATCCCCAAACATTAAGAATACTAACATGCTACCATAGAAGCAAAACAACACTTTGTAAAATTTCACAGATGGACAACTGTTGTGGTTTCAGTTGGGATAGAGTTAACTTTTTTACTAGCAGCTGGTATAGTGCTATGTTTTGGATTTGGGATGAGAAATACTTCTGATAGTGCACTGGTGTTTTAGTTGTTGCTAGGCAGTCAAGGCTCCTTATATTACCCTATCAGCGAGTAGACCAGGAGGGCACACGGTCAGGACAGCTGACCCCAACTGACCAAAGATTTATTCCGTGCCATGCGATATCATGCTCAGTATATAAAGCTGGGGGAAGAAGGAAGAATGGGGGGACGTTTGGACTGATGGTGTTGGTCTTCCCAAGTAACTGTTACACATGATGGAGCCCTGCTTTCCTGGAAATAGCTGAACACCTGCCTGCCAACGGGAAGCAGTGAATTAATTCCTTGTTTTGCTTTGTTTAGAATCATAGAATAGTCTAGGTTGGAAGGGACCTTTAAGATAATCAAGTACAATCATTACCCTAACACTGCCAAAAACCACCACTAAACCATGTCCCTAAGCACCACTTGTGCGTGCTGCTTTTGCTTTACTGTCTGTATCACAACCCACCCGTTTTATCACTTTTACCCTTCTGATTCTCTTCTCCATCCCAGCTGGGGAGAGTGAGTAAGCAGCTGTGTGGTCCTACTTGGTGGCTGGGGTTAAACCACGACAACAACCAATATAAAGTTGCTTTAGTAACAAGACAGAACTTGTATATATAAATGCCACTCTCTTCCATTCCTAACTCTGTATATGATCTTAAAAAATACAAAATTAAGTGCCTCACACCGTACTGTATATGATTCAATGCAGAATTACTAAAGAACAAACAAAAAATGCTAGTGGGATGGATTGCATTGTAAGATCTAAAAGAAAGCATGGGTATTGCACTGCAAAGTCAGCTGCTGTGCTAAACAACAATCAATACAAATTATAAACAAACATTTATATCAGGACTGCATACAGAAATCTTAGTACTAAAATCACATTCAGCTGATTGTCTTACAAATAGAAGTTGTGTACCCAGATGGATTGTATCACTTTAGCTTTTTTTTTTCCAACTAACTAGAACATTTTTATTTGCTTTTCACAACACTCTTAAGTGACAGAAAACCATAGACTGAAAAAACAATTGTGTCCCCAAAGACAGAGGAAGAACCCATAATTTGTGTACAAAGCACAAATTAGACAAAGACTTACTACAACCAGGTGAACTGAGTGCATTAGTGGTCAGTTTTTAAGACCATAGGACTAGAAGAAACTTCAAGTGACAGAGTCTAGTCATCTGCTATCATACATGAATGCACCGGTAAAGATCACTTTAAAAAAAAAAGTCAAAGCTGAAGACTCTTCTGATGTTTCAGTCTGCAAAGTCTTAATTTACCTTTGACATCTATCTCTATGTTCGACCAACGTGTAAGCTCTCTTTGCCAATAACCTATTCACTTCTGTATCTTGTTCTAATACAGTTATTCATTCCTTATAATTATTTAGCCCTGTGGAGTTGTGTTTTCACAGAATAGTTGAGGTTGGAAGGGACGTCTGGAGGTCATCGGTCCAACCCTCTTGCTCCAAACGGGTCATCTATAATCAGTTGCTGAGGACTGCATCCAGATGGCTTTTGAGCATCTCCAAGGGTGGAGACTCCGCAACCTCGCAGGGCAACCTGTGTCAGAGCTTGGTGACCGTCACAGTGAAAATGTGTTTCCTGATGTTCAGAGGGAACCTCCTGTGTTACAGTTTGTGCCCATTGCCTCTGGTCCTGTCACTGGGCACCACTGAAGAGAGCCTGGCTTTATCTTCTTTACACCCTCCTTTCAGATACATTGATACATTTTAATCCTGGCTTAGGTACAAAAAGGAGTGTATATACTATCACAGCTATGCCAGCCTTCTTGATAATCATTTTTCAAACTCCATGGTTTGTTTTCCCTTTTGAAATTAATGTTTAATATTTAGTTATCCTTCGGCTGCAGCTCATCGCTCACATTAGGACACGAGGAGATGGAATGAAGCTGGATCAGGGGAAGTTCAGATTGAACATTAGGAAAAGGTTCTTCACTGAGAGGGTGGTCAGTCACCAGAACAGGCTCCCCACCAGAAGTGGTCACAGCACCAAGCCTGCCAGAATTTGGGGAGCATCTGGACAACACTTTTAGTCATATGGTTTAGTTTTAGGTAACCCTGCAAGGAGCAGGGAGTTGGACTCAGTGATCCTTATGGGTCCCTTCCAATTTGAGATATTCTGTGATTCTATGACACAGACGCTGCACAGTGAGAGCCAAACTCTTTGTGTACCTTAGTGTGCAGGTTATGCTTTCGCTTAGGCTCAGATCTGTGCTGATAAGTAGTAATGACACACACCTCATTTTTCTAGACTGGATCACTTCCTTACAATACCACAGTACCACCCCACCCCCCAAGAAGGACAAAAATCTACCCAGGAGAGAAATCTAAACCACATCATCATTAACAAAAAAAACCCAAATCAAAACAACTAAAAACCCTACACACCCCCCGTTGGATTATGTTCCATAAATTGGATCAGTTAGGTGTTATTTGTGTCCTATAGGAGAGAACAGTAAAAAAACTCAATTGAAACTAATCTTTACTCATTGTTAAAAGAATGGGGTTTGCAATTGAAAGGAGCAAGCTTTAAAGCACTAACAAATAGATATAGCTGCTTGCACTGAGTGTAAGCACACGATCAAGATACAACAGTTCAGAGCGTTCCCACCTATTACTTACAGTATAAGAACTGTTCATGTGCACATTATAGCTTGCTGTCTCTTGATTCCCCTGAAGTTAGAAGGTTAACATAGCCAAACCAGACTAATAAACACCTCTAGTAAATCCTGTTGACAACTGAATCCATCACTAATCCACCTGTCTGCTCACAGCCAGATGTTGCTGCTTCTTTAGCAGAAAAAGCTGGAATTGTCCACACCTCAGCCAGATTCTCAGCTCAACAGCAGTCTGTCTTAATTAGTCTTTAAGACAAAAAGCTCAGCTTAGCATGAAAATAGCCGAGATATGGACACACTTAGTTCCACCACCTCTGCTGCAGAGACCAACAAGCTGTTATCAGACAAATGGAGGAGAAAGTTGAGGGGTTATAGGAAAGCCATTCAACGAAAAAACAAAGTTAATGGGAGAGAGGAGGGGAAGTCGTCCAAACAAACAAAAAGAAAACCCAAACAAACCCCCACAAACTCCATACACCACAGTTTAGGAACCTCAAGGCTGGAAGTCTAAGAAGTGTTGAACATGACAGAGGAAATAGGATTTACTTGGACAATGAAGGATGGGAATCAGAAGCCTGAAGACGTATGAGGACAAACTAGACAGAAAAGACACTGGAGAGACAAGAGCAGAAAAATCAGCGGCAGAGGGTGGGAGGGGAATACACATCCAGCAGAACTCAGTCCTGTTGAGGGCCTGCAGTATAACGTGCGATCATCATGTGTTACACTGCTCTTCTACCAATAATGAGTATTTGCAAGAATGCACTGAGAAGCTCTTGTACCTCATAACACTTAATGTTGGTTAAAAGAGAAAAACTTATTGCTACTAATAGCATTCCATTAATTTAATTAGTAATAGCTACACATAGCTATAGGTTACAACCTAATGACTCACAGGAGCACATCCACACAGTGAATTTGTTTACTAAGTTTGCTTAAAAAGGAACAGCAAAAGTATGAAAGTAGTTGAAAAATCAGTTATCAAGAGCTAAGGAGCCAATTTACCTGATCCTTCACTACCTCTTTCCATGCCAAAGGACTTCTTTCTCATTCAAAGCAAAGAAGCTACTCAACTTTTTTCCTTGTAATTTGTGTCCCTTATTACACTCTATTTAAACCATGCTCTGAAGAGACTTAATTTCCTACTAGGCTTCTGTACAGGACTCTCACCCCTGTAATACGTTAGTGTGCCATAAAAATTAACTTCTTTTCACAACAGTTTCACAAATTTTTTCATAAAAGTGGGTATTATTCCCATTTTATACACAACTAACCTGAGTTACAGACTGAAATTTAAAAATTAACCACCAGTTTTGCCTGCATAGTTAGAGAAATTTAGGGCACAACTTTTAAAGTACGCGATGTTATCCAGCTCTGTCTCTGAAACTAAAGCTTCTGTTGACCCATGCAAAAGTAGTCAGGGTCTAGAGCCTGTCTCCCAGGAAATCAACACACTACTAATAAGATCTGGTGGAAAGTTTGGTTTAAACAGACTTATCTGGGATCACAAGAAACTGACAGAAAGAAAGAATTCCAGTATTCCTAAGTGACATTCAATCACCCAAATCGCTAGATATGCCTTCCCTTCCCACAGTCCCCTGTCAGTTCATTTCACGTTTTCCAGCTTTCGGAAAATATGTCAGCCAACTTTGATATGCAGCTCTAATTCCTAAATACAGCAAGTCAAAAATTATATGTAAGTCATAACCAAAAGACTACCATAACATGTACTTACGAGGACAAAAATGAATTAAAACTGTTTCCTACTTTTAAAAAGAAACTGCAATTTGAATATTGTTTTAAGGCGTTTATGTTTGTAATATGGAAGACTAAGGGGGCAATGACTGACTAAGAAATAAAAGGTTACTCTAAATGTGCTCATATATAACACCATACAAACAACCTGATGGACAGCTTACTATAGGCAACATTTGTAACTTGAGGAAAACTTTCAAATGTTTCGAGTTCTCAAAGTACAGATATACCAGTCATTAAAAATGAGAGCAGAGTATTTCTTTCCAAAAATTGTACGTGCATGAAAGTCTCTGGTCTTAATTCCCTCAGTTACAGAAATGTTTCCAAGAACTGTGGACTACATAATCTAAGCTGGGCAAATGGAAACATCTCCTACTTGCTATCTCTGAAAAACTCCCTCACAAGTCTTCTGAAGAGTTTATCATTGGGCTTATCCATTCTTTCTTCCATTTCGAAAACAAGGAAAGCAAAAAGTTTAGCCTTATCCTGACTAGTTCATGCTCTCAGAGGAAGAAAACCCAATTTAAACCTTATTATATACCATTAATTAAGTTTCCACAATTTGTCTCCCTTAGACCTTTGAAAAGCACTGCATGGCACACAGTGTCCACAGACATCGTCCCACACCACAGCTTTCACAAACTGATGGTACAAAAAACTATAGACTCTTCTGTACACTTTGTTTCTATGTACAGGAAGTCATACTGAACTAATGAACACAATGCTTCATACTGAACTGTCAAATAAAATAATTACCAGAGACAGTATCACACATAACGGTAAGCTGCCTAGCACCTCTGCACATTCTCCTCAAGAGAAGTCTTTCAAATTTTAAGTGGGTAGATGCAGGGGGAAAAAACAAAATCCCTAAATATATTAAAAAGTTTCCATGAGGTATCTTCTGCTCACTTCTCATAACTGAGATGAGTTGTTGTCAGTTCTTTTTTGTTAAGAACAGAAACCTAACATATGTAGTGCCGAACAAAGGTTTCCCAGAAATCTGATTGTCTTCACTGAAACTCTACATCCAAGTAACGAAGCAGTACTACTAGAAGTGAACAGTCAAACTCAAGGCGGCCCACAGATTACATACAAACAGTTTTGATGTAATTTTTTTAAGACTTCCTCATGAGCAGTATGTTCGCACTCAGTGCAGGTAACTGTTAGTTTTCTTTTTAATTTTTTTAATAGTCTTTTTTCCCCTGCCCTCCTTTCTAAGACTTTCAGAATTCAAATTCTTGACATTGAATTGAGCTACAAAGTGGATACACTGAGGATGTTTCAGAGAGAACCAGAGGTTGCTTTGATACAAGTTGTGAACAACTAATGGGTATATTTACACAAGAGGTAGAAAGCCTCACTCAACAGTTACTTTCTAGTGATTAACAATGAAGTTTTAGCTGAATCTAGTCCTCTTTAAAAGAGGTACAAAATGTAGTTTAGGTGACTATACAATGAAAGCAATTAAGACAGTAACATTTTTGATTGCTAACTTCGTCTCTTTTTTGTCCATTAAAAAGCATGCAAGTGAAACATCTCATTTCAGCAGCAGAAGCATCCACCAAAATTTCTAATTAAGTCAGAGAAAAAGTACACACAGTTAGCATTGTCTGGAATCGATCTTTAAAGAACAGGGTCTAAATTAGAAAACCCCAGATGGGGTCTTGATCCCTGGTTACGGTACTACCATATAAATGGTGACAGACACAAGATGATTAGTACAAACATGCCCATCTGTTCCCAATGAGGTATGGCGCTCTTTTTTTTAATTATTATTTCTTTAAGCATATTAATACCAAAGTTGTCATGAGCTGAAATAACAGGGCTGAAGATCAGACGGTACAAAACAAGCAGAATGATGCAGAATGTTTTTCCAGTGTTTGGGATGGGATGTGAAAGACTAAATTCCACAGATGGAGACAAAGTAATGGAGGTCTTAATTCTCAAAACCTACTTCAAGGACTTGCCCACACTTTAGAAGAGGTTGAAAAGCAGTATATATAGAGACAGGCAGTAATAACCTTTAAAAGGAGTAGAGGCATTAACCTTTTAATACTTAAAAACTAAGTTAAAATATTAGTTGTATTTCATAGAATTGTTTCAAGTTAGATGTGCTACAGTAATTATCCACATTAATAGCATTTTTACTGTGGAACCCAAAGAAGTTTTGAAATAAACCACTGACTTGCTAAAATAACAAACTTTATTTTCATTCATACACTGCACTTTTGATCTATTTTACTTAGGTATCAGAACTAGGCAGAAAAAAAAACCACTCAAGTTTTCTATGAGACTACATTCAACTGAAGACGTCACCAATAGAAGAGCAACAGGTACGTACGACTATGATACACTATCTTACCACTTGTCAGTACCACACACCAGAACTACTTTTTGGTTCTAATAAAGGAATTTCTCTGAAAGGGGGCAGGGGAGACTATGTCAAGAAAGAGGAAGGTATGTATCTGGGCTAAGTAATTTTAAGGGAAAGAGCTAGTAGAATGAAACTGGTAGGGAAAAAATAATGAGTTGTAGTGTCATATTTTCCTCTATTTCCCACTTCGTGTGCTTTTGCTGTTCAGCTTCACATTTTCTTATTCATTGCTCCCATGAAAATTCTTGTGCAACAAGTAGCCTTTATCAACTCTCCCAAACTCAGGCTTAAAGAAAAAACACATACTCCAAAAACCTTTAAGTGAAAATCCCTTACTAAAAACTCCTACACGTATCCATACAACCTCTTACTCTTCTGTTTGAATATAAACTATTCGACTGAAGAAAGAAAAAGACAGAGAGGAAAAAAGCATAACCTGAAAGCCTAGTAGAGAGCAACATATCCCAAAAGAAAACGCACCTCTTTTGATCTACAGGAGGTAACAGAGCCTCCTGTTCTAGAGCCAAAAATGGATAATGCCTGAGGTCATGCCCATATTTCATTACTATGCTTTTCCAAATGCTAGCAATGACTGTTGGTTTTTATATTTTTAATTACAGCTTATAATGACTTAGCTGACTTGCTCAATTTAAATCAATCCATAAGTGACATTGCTAGATACAGTCTAAACCCAATATTTATATGGCACACAAGGAAAAAAAAAGTGTACAAGTGCTATACACATATGCTTTTCCATTTTAATTTGATTTAGCTGTTTCATCAAAAAATGAACTACAGCTTATCCAGTCTGCATAGTAACTAGTAAAGGGAATGCAAGAGACACATAAGCAAATATTACTGCACAGGAACCATATTTAAAAAAATCCAATCAAACAAAATACCGCACACACAACCATACCACACAACCCCACCTCACAGTAATACAACCTTCCTTCAAACACAGACACAAGATGTCATGCAAGTACTAAAGTACCAAACTACTTTCTCCAGTAGTGCATGCTTTCAAATGCTGGTGATGAACACAATACGTACACCTCCGTTAAACTATCTTACCCGATTGTCTGTCACTATCAGTTTTCTTTTAGGGTGGTCTGAGCATAGTATACATTCAGCTGTTTCGCATCTTTTTGAGGTATTACTTGACATAAGTAAATACAATATTTAGAGCATACCTATATCAAGTACAAGACATACTAAGCAAAATTCTGTAATCTGAAAAATGAACAATTCCACTAGTTTGGAACAGGAAAACCTGAAGGAATGCACATCACTTTATCTCCTTCCCATAATGTGATTTGACACCCGCTTTCAACTACAAAGACACTCAAATTTTCTACACTCCTTCTATTCCATCCCCAGCAAAGAGAAATCAGTTACAGCCAAAGCACCTACCCAGCAAGCACAAAACAAAGACCAACACGAGAATACTTCAGCAGTTGCGTTAAATGGGAAAACAGAACGCCTAACAAAATAATCACAGCTCTCAGTAAGCAACCACGCAGGAATCAAACATAAAAGTCAGAATAAGGCTTGCACGACAAAACGCAGCTCTCTACGAGCTGGTCTGCTGCAGTTTAATTTTCCAGGATTGTTCACCGTCATTAATTGTTGATTTGTTTTGAAGAACAGATAGTGATTTATTTGCAGCGGGATGAAGTTACAGACCTAGATTCCTGACCAGGGGCTCTCAACGTAAACAATACATAACCTATAAATTAAGCATTCTCCGTCTGGCAATTCAGATGTAAAATTCATAGTTTTTCATCTACCAGGCGGCGGCAACCACCACCCCCCCCGCCTTCCTTCCCGAGCGCTTTCTAACAGAGCCTGATGCAAAGGGGGAGGGAAAGAGAAAGGAGAAGGGNTCGCACAAGTAGGGACCCACCAAACCGAGGTCCTCGGCGGCCGCCACCTCCTCCTGGCTGAGATCGCTGCTGAGCGCGGCGCGGAGACCGAACCGGGAGGGGAGGGTTG